>CM060669.1:3680000-3715000 GCA_030686955.1 Odontamblyopus rebecca
TGTCAATCACGTTCATTTTTAACCGACAAACAATGTAGATTTTTGTGCGTAGCGGAAGGAGACGAGGCTGCGTCTCACAGCACACACACAGGAGTTGTGGCCCACTATACCACTGGGATATTCTGATAATAACCTGGATACTGTGGCCTGTATCAACCACACGATATACACACAGAACAGACTCACCATCCTCACAGAAAGAACACGCAAATTCCACTGAGACGTGTCTTTTAGTCCGACAGAAGCTGTTTATGCAAATGAACCATGTGGTTTTAAGTTTTGATTCTGTGCGACATAAACAAATGTGCCAAAGCTGAATATAATATCAAACAGGCTGATATGGCTCATGTTAATGATGAAAAAATTATAAATTAAGAAAATTGGATCAAATTTCCATCCCTCATCCATTCTACTGAGGGTCACAAAACGGTCACTTTGACAAGATGAAAGCTCAGGCTAAGTGCACTGTACAAGTGTTCTTCTAGTGGAGGGTCCGTCACCTGCTCGTCTCTATGGAGATGTCATTGCTCTGCCTGGAATGCTCCAGACTATGACATTAAACAGTTCTAACTTACATTTATTAAATTACAGGTGGTTTACATTGATTGATTGACTGATGGTGACCTGACCTGGTCTGGTTTGGTCTCGATGAAGATAGAAAGGTTTAATGCCATACTGTGAAACATTCCAGACAAAGCAAGGAAAAAAGCATGTGACAGACTCTCCACCACAAAAGTTACATAATCCACCTTTAAATATCTTTCTTTTCATATCTATGAATGGCATTAAAAATACTGAATTGAATTAAAACGACATTGAAGCATTAAATTTGGTTTGTTGAATTCTGCATAAACCCTGATAAGGTAATATCACAAATATGGTGCTGAGTCACTTCTGTCAGTAACTACCTTGTTATATAACATGTTGTTTTATTTGAACTATTTTCTTTTTGACTGCCCACTGTCTGTATTAAAATAATATTGGCCTATAGAATGTTGTGATGTCATCTGAAACTCAGTAATTTCCATGATGCATCTGTGTACTAAATTTGCTTGGGCTACACCAGAGACTTTGTCCATTAGAAAGAGTAGATATTTGACCTGTTACCATGGTAACACGAAATATCACTCGATATCACTGTTTTCGAGCTGCAAAAAAACCCCCAAAATGTGTGTCGTTGGCATGGAAACAGTGTTCCGTATTAAGAGCTTTTAACAACTTTTAATGTTCCACTCGTCATGATAACACAGAATGATTCTGGTGAGGCTGGGTTTAAAACCTCAGGACAAGTTTGTTAAAGTACGAGGACAAGAAAATCAATCAGCCCAGTATGGCCGATTTCCTGTTGGTTGCCTAGCAACCACATAATATACTGTTTTGTTCCTATTCCCATGATGCATCTGTGTACCAAATTTGGTTTGGCTACGCCAAAGTTTTTGTTGGACATCCTATTGATGAGGACAGATGTTTGGGCTGTTGCCATGGCAACACGATGGGAAATGGTGTGGGGGCAGCATTGACTTTTTTGATCGAAACCATGTCATGAACGTGTGTACCAAATTTTATGTGTCTATGACAAAGTGAAATTTTTCTATTGCTGGTAGTTTTGTTGACAACATTGATGTGAGTCGTGCTGCTCGGCTTGTTGTTGGTGTAAATACAACTGCATCACTGCAACATCTGCAAACTACCTGAGTTTATCTAAAGTCGGAGTTTTCAGGAAGACGGAAGTGTTGGAACTTTTGGTGCGAACAGGTGAAGAGCGGAATCAGGAATGTGCTTTTAAATAATAGTGGAACGTAATGAAGTAAAAGTATTAAAAATTGTAGGTTTATGTTAGTGCCGTCAAACGATTAATTTTTTTTTAGATTAATCACACTTTAGAATTTTGATTGATCACGATTAATCGCAGTTAATTATTCTTCAAAAAAAGACCAACATATTTTGACAAAAATGCAGTTTATTATCAAAAAGTTATATTATTGACATATTATTGGTCAAATAATCGCTGGTAGTTTTGTTGCTGTGAGTTGTCGTGCTCGTCTTGTTTTCGGTACAAGTAACATCGTTGCTGCCGCTGAATCAAACCCGTTTTTTGCTTTAAGATAAGATGAGGTATTTTAAACTTGTTGTGCTTCTGTGTAAAAAGAGTTCATCGCTGTAATATCTGCAAACTCCTGTAGTTTTATCTAAAGTCGTCTTTGGACAGACCTGATCACTGACCTAATAACCTGCACCGCCTTTCAGGTCATTATCGCGCTTTCCATAGAGGAGCGTGTGCGTTCAGAATAAACTGTGTGATTAATCTGCGTTAAAAACACATTAGCATGATTTTTTTTGTTGTGATTAATGTATTTTCAATAGTGCTTTTGGTGATCTTTCTGTCAGCGTCTAACACCAAACACTGCGCTTTCCTGTGGGGGTCAGGGGATTTGTTGTGTCTAGCCAGGCTAGGAAAACGCCAATACAGTGAAGAACAGAGTGAATCGGATATTCAGCTATAAGCCCTGTTTATATTGTCAGAGGAAATTGTGTCTGAAGTGGGTTACAATGAGATCAATGACAAACACTGCCAAAATTGGATTTCAGGATCAGGCTGGCCGGACATGAGGCACATGCGCCAATAGTTCCAAAAGTTTCCTCTTTCATTTCCCCTACTCCGTGCAAACCATTTTTTATGTCATCTTTTTAACTTGCCATACTGAGGAATAGCAGATCAAATGTTTACATCCACTTAGCAGCGCCGCAGCTCCTGCCGGCACCGCTCACAAACACCGTCTGAAGCTGCCGTCTAGACAAACATAATGGGGCTTCCTAGTCGCTTAATTTAAATGCACAGTTTAATGCACAAACTGGAACGACATCTGTATTAATTGCGTGACAGGGCACACTAAGCACTTAATGTTTGGTAATAACTGTTTACAATTTAATGATGCTTCAAACACATTTTAAAGTTTAAAGTTTGTGTTGTTATTTTAATGATCTGCCTCCCTCTCTCTCCTGAGCTCCTCTACGCCGCGATATGCTCCTCACTGTGTTAACATGCATACCAAAGGAAAGAAGACTGTGGAAATGTATTTTCTGTACTTTTCGGACTGTAAGTTGCATGGTTTCATGGTTTGGGTGTTTCCTGCGACTTATACTCAGGTGCAACTTATATATGGAATATTTCAGTCACATCTAAATGTAAATGTAAATATGGGCGAGGTCCAAACCCGAGGCACCGACTGAATATATTAAAAGTCTTTTTTTGGATCGAAGGAGCCAGCGCGTTTCCACAGTGAGATATAATTTCACATGTTGGTGATTTTCACACTGACACAAGAGGCTCTGGGCTTGTACCAGCATCTGCTCCGCCTCAGACTCCTCCTCCTGCTCCACTGTCACTTCTGTCACCACCTGCAGCACCTCACACCTGTTTTCTTACTTAAATCCACATGAAGACTTTTTTTTGTCCAGTGAATCTGGTCCTTTAGTGCAACAGAAGCTTCTGCATCAGCACCAGCTGTTTTTTTCACTATCTGCAAATGAGCCGTGCGGCTTTAAGCTTCGTTTCTGTAAAACATAAACCAATGTGCGCGAATACATTATTACTTACGGTAAATACTGAGCGGAGAACTGAAAACGTGTGAAGAGCGGAGGAAGAGAGGAACAATCGAGCAGCTGAAAGAAAGTTTGGAGTGAGCGAAACTTGTTTTTGATGGAGAAAAATGGAGGAAAGTCGAACTGAAATGAAGAAAACAAAAGCTCATCGCGGCTAAAAGCTGAATTCAGCTCGAGCTGGTGGAGTTACTCAGAAGTGACATCGAGGATGAAGAATTCAGTGGATTTAGTGATTTGGAGCGAGATGGAGAGTTCAGTAAGATTATTCTGTTCTGTTGTTTCTGCTCTAGTTTTGTGAATAACAATAGTATCATATGTGATGTGAACAAACCAGACACATGTTCAGCCTGTTCTTCTCTGTTCTGTTGGTATTTCTATAACTCACCTTTAAGAGGAAATGTCTGTTCTTGGTCTTTGATTTTATAAAATAAATTTCCCCAAAAACGTATAGTCCAGTGCGACTTATATATGTTTTTTCTTCATTATGCATTTTTTGGCTGAATTAAAGTGTATTTTGTGACATATTCTGTTACTTGAGTCAGTCAGCGCACTGTATTCTGAATACTATGAATACTTTTATGTCATGTTGTGCAATGTTATAGTGAGAAAACATGTCCTGTAATCATAAACAACTTAATTTTTGTTGTTATAAATTCATTTGTGTCTGAACAGAGACACGAGCGCTGCAAGAGCTGTTTTTATTTTTTTCACTGATACGGTGCAGTTCAGAGCCAAAATTACATGACAAAGTGCCTCCGTGTTTTCCTTTTAATTTAGGAAATAACTGTGTTTTGAAAACCACCAAATGAAAATGTAACTGTAAAATGTTTTCGGTGCTTGTGTTCAGTGATTCCCCAACACTGACACCAGAAATCTGATCATTATCGGATTTCCGGAGTTATCGGATTAGTGAAATGTCATGTTCAGCTGGACGGGAGCTGTCGGATCTCCTCCTGATTGTTCATATCTGTGCAGGTTTTGACAAGATAAATGACGCAAAAAGGACAATTTAAAGAGGCAAAGACCAAAATTGAAGAGAAAATGTTAAAGATTGAAGATTATTTGAAAAATTCTGTGTGTTTTTGAACGGACACGGGCACTTTTTTGAACGTTTTGACCGGACTGATAATGTTTGTTTGCTCAGTGTTTTGTTTTTTTTTCTTTTTGTGTGTAGTTTTGTGAACATGACGAGTGTGGAGAGACTGTTTTTTTTGCTTTGTCTTGTCTATTTTTGTTCGATTTAAAAATAATAATACTAATAAATAGTTCATTGTACTTTCTTTTCCAAATAGAACAGTCTAAGAATACACGATACCAAGTGTTTTTGATGATCAGATTTCTTTTGCACTTATAAACACACACACACACACACACACACACGCCAAAATCTGATTATTATTGACTTATTTGATTAATCTAGTGATCTGATTTCCGCCGCCCGTGTAACTGTCTCTACTGTTGTGCTGTTTTGCAGTTTCTCAGTCCGAAGACGACTCCAGTCAGACTTCTCCTGACTACACAGACCGGCCTCACATCAAAATACACAACCTCGGTGAGTGACGACCGCACCGTCACTGTGGACACAAACACTCAGCTGTGAGGGAAACTCCACGGGCACAAAAAAAGCATTTTCTACCAGAGTTAAACTGACTCGACTCAAGCAGATTCATCTTAAAAGACCAATTTTAAGATTTTTTTACTTAATAAGATGAGATTTTTTTTACTTGTTTCAAGATATTCCATCCTGATTTATCTTATCTCGATATTACAACTTATTCTAAGCACTTTTTATATTAACTCAGTCCAGGTTAAGCCTCTTTAACTTCCTTCTCAAACCTATAAGGTGAAAAATCTTGCCATAAATACTTGAGACTAGTGTTTTCTGCTTAGAACAAGATTCATATTTCGTCTTGTTTTAAGAAAACTTGGAAAGTGAAAATTTCTTACTGCACTGGCAGAAAATTTAACTTAAAATAGGGAATTTTCACCTCAAAATTGGTATTTTGTACTTGTTTTGTGATAGGCCAGTGCAGACACGGGTTAGGACGTTGTGTAATACGGCTGTTCATAATACTACAAATACAGCTAAGATTTTTATTATGGCCTGTTTTATTACTGATACTATTCACTGACACAATAATAATAATAATAATAATAATAATAATGATAATAATGATAATAATAATAATAATAATAATAATACATAACACTTGTATAGCACTTTTCAAGACACTCAGAGATGTTTTACATGGAGAGACAAAGGCAAAAGAAATAAGATAATTAATGAAAGGTGGTTTTAAAGAGATGGATTTTAGGGATTTTTTAATATTATAGGTACATTTGTCTCTCTCTCTCTATATATATATTTATTTCATTTATAAAGTATAAAATGACATTGACGGCATCACAATATCAAACATACAAAATCTGAATGAAAAGGAGCAGAAAGAAGAGTCATGTGATCTTATGTGATCTGCTCCTTTTCCTTTTTCCCGATAATCACTGTGAAACATTTCAAACAAGTACATTTCATTTCAGTCACAATTATGGATCGATTGCAAACAGAAATCTTCCCTTTTATGCACAACAACAGACTCACTGCACTGGATTTTATGTGTTTTTTAAATGCCGTCGTCGTTCTTGATTCTTTGATTTCTTTTTCGAGCCTCTTCCATAACTGAACCTTTCACAGCGACGTTTCGCTCCATAACTTTGGTTCTGAATCTGGGTTTTTTAACCATGTCGGTTCCTTTTAAATTGTAGTGTCTCGTTCTCATCTCGAACAGTCTGTGAATATTTACAGGTGACACTTCGCACTTTGCTGTGTACATGACTTTGAGGAGACTTAAAATATGAAAATACATCTTGCTCTACTTAAAATAATAAAAAACAGCTACTTTTTCTACTTAAAATAAGAAACAAAACCGAATATTGCTTGAAATAAGAAAATAAAAACACTTATTCCACTGATAAATAGTTTTATTTAAGTCGAATCCACTCAAATAAGTCAAATATTCTTAATTTATGTAATTTTAAGTTACCTACATGTTGTTTTTTCCAGTGTACAGGTCAGATCTGTGGAGAGACGACCCCGCTCACAGTCAAAATGCTTTTTTTCTAGGGATTTTTGAGCTCCAAAACCTCCTGTGACTGAATAAATGTAGAGCAATAACACCTCCATGGAGAAAAGTGTTTGACAGAAACTTTAATCCATGTTTTTTTTTATCTTAAGACAACAATATCACACAGTTTCAACACTTTAAGTTGAACAAATAATGGATTGGACGGCTCTGTATAATGGTTTTCTGTAAAATAAATAAAGGCGGTAGGTGAGTTTTACATGTCGACCCCCAGATTTCCACACAGTACATCAGATATGGTGCAATTATAGACTTATACAAGGTGGAAACTTTGCCTTTAATGTGATTTATATGAGACTTCCTGTTTAGGCCTTAATAATAATAGGCCATAATCACTGAGCAGTACTTATATTTATACTTATCTTTTATATATTCAAATGTATAGAAACAGTCTTGGCCCTTTAGACCAGCTGAATGTACTGTGTATATTTATTTATTTCTCTCATTTGCGGTGCTGAATATTATCCACGTGTGTGTGTGTTAGACTGCTGCACAAAACATGAATCTAGTGTCTTTTTAAGTCATTAAATATCACCCTATGCACTTATTTTAGTTGTATTTTAACTGTTTTCTATTGTTATTATACAATATACGCGCAGTATTACAATTTAGCACATCTTTAAATCAATTTAACCTCTTTAGCTCCTGCCTACATCTGTACTGTGTATTTAATATCTGTATAATTACTAGCCTAAAGTTACTGACCATTGTTTGTTTGTTTTTATTTATTTATTTATTTATTTTTTTGCAATTTAGTCTGTTTTTTTCTCCACATAATCCCCAGTATATTTGCCGTTTTGTTTTTTTTCACATAAAATTAATATCAGTGTAAGATCACATGAAAAGAAAAATAAATATTAATGATACACTGGAAAAAACAATCTCTAGATAAGTTAAAATGACTTAAATTAAGAACATTTTACTGACGGTGACAGTGGAGTGTTATTTTTCTTATTTCAAGCAACATTTGATTTTATTTCTTAAGTGCAAAAAGTTGTTGCTTTTCTTATTTTAAGTGCAGCGAGACGTATTTTCATATTTTAAGCACAAAAAGCAGATCCTTTTACTTGTCAAGTGAAATTTACTCAAATCAAGGTAAAACTTTCTGAATCCAAGTCATTTTAGCTCGACTAGATTTTGTTTTTTGCAATGTAATAATATTAAGAAATATGAATGAACCAATAATAATAACAGTTATCGTCCATTTTTTACAAATCTGGAGAAATCTGTATTTATTTATTTCCAGGAAAGTTTGTTTAGAATGAATTCTTTCTTCAGTTTTATTTGATATATTTATGTAAAAGGGACGGTGCATATTGATGAACAGACAGTGTAAATATGGCAGAATCAGCCCATTGGCCACTTTCCCTCTGTAGTTATTGGCAAATCAGGGCAAGAAATAACTCAAAAGTGCAAATATTCAATATACAGTTCGACATTAGACTGAAACAACACTTCAGAGGCGACGACCACAGACCTGTGACTCTTGAGGCGGCGTTTCAGGTTTGTCTTAAATGTGTTTATCATCAGATTGTCTCTGACTGGAGCTGAGGCTGGTGCTTTTCTCTGGGCCTTTGACTCACAGCACTTGAGTAAAAGTGTAAAAGTGCGTCTCACAGGAGCTTCGAGTCGAGGCTCTGGTCACTTTGTCACTTCTAATAAACTCATTCAGAGGTGGCGGAGAAAGACCCTGTAGACTTTTATAAACTGGACGAGCTAATTTGAATTGTTTTAAATTGTCAAAACTTAAATAGTAACAGGCAATAGTGATATGAATAAGGTTTTTTATCACATATTTTCAAGGCTCTTTTGTATAACGATTCAGTTGGTTTTAAGGCAGCCTGACTTCCTGACTTGTCATTGACCAGTTCGTAATGCAGTATTCAACGTGTGAAAAAATCATACGGTGTAGAAACATTTTAGCAGCATTTTCCTGCAATAATGATCTAATTTGTTTAAAATTACGAATATTAAAATTTAGTTAATAGAGTTTTTTTTTTTTACATTTTTAAAAGACAAAGTTGAGTCCAAAGTCACACGAGGTATTTAAATTCATCTACAATCTGAATCTCTTCCCCTTTTAAAAGGATATCTGAGTTTGGCTTTGCTGCTGGGCTCTTTGAAAACACTAAAATATTGACAAACCACCGACTTTCCTGTATTTTTTCACTTCGACTTAGGCCATGTCCACACGTAGCCGGGGATTTTTAAAACCGAACATCCCCCCCTCCCTCCATTTATAAAAACAGTTTTATCCACACCACCTCGTCTTCGAAAAAAACACCTTCCACACATAACCGAACATCTGCGTTTTCAACCACATTCATACACATTCCAAACCTGTAGATGGCGTTATTTCCATCACTTCACCGTCACTTCCGCCTAAACTTAAACAACAGAAAACATGGCGCCGAGCTCCTCTGTCTGGACAGACTCGGAGTCAGAATTGCTCCTAAACAAATTAATGCTCCCACAGCTCTGAAGAAACGACTCCAGTCCATACTCTGCTTTGGCTTTGGCTTTGGCAGTCGCCTGAACAAATGTCGCACGTTTGACGTCAGGGCAGATTCATATTTTTTGGCGCAGACAGTGACGTTTTAAAACACAAAACCCCAGTTATCTCTGTCCACACAAACAGGCATAAACGGAGTTTTCAAAAATCTTCACTTTGGCCGGAGTTTTCCCTGAATACTCGTTTCTGATGCGTGTTCGTGTGGATGACAGGTCAAAACGCAGCAAAACATCTTCGGTTTAGCAGATACCCCCCAGATACGTGTGGACAAGGCCTTAAACAATCTATAACAAACAATCCCGTCTTTAACTTTCCTTTTCTTCCTTTATTTGTCTGCACCTCATCTGCGTCCTTGACTCTTGCCTCTCCGCTCACTTATGTAATGTGTAAAACCATTTAGCCACTCAAAGAATGACTCATCTGTTCTTTTTCTCCTTTCACGAAGCTTTTTCATACCAGGGTTTTACTTTCAAATGAACATGACGACGAGGAACTGCAGAAAACATGAGAGATGAGATGCTTTTCTATTGCAAAGCCCGGGCGGCCGCTCCGGGTCAGCGCAGGTCTGCAGAGGGAGTGAGGCGGCCGTGTTTGCTAAAGTCAAAAGCGTGTCGGAGCGGGAGTCAATTGTTCAGTTGAGTGGTTACGTAAGTCCACTATTTTTCTTTCTTCTCTCCTCCCCGTCTCTCAAACAAAGACGGTGGCGGAGAATCGTTTATCAGGCTCGTTCCTCTGAGCCCGGAGCTGTGACCGAGGCTGACCACAAGAGCCCTTAAGCCCACAGTCCGGCCCGAGTCAAGGGGGTATTTCAGCCAGAGTTAGAGCTATGGAAGAATACAAGACGCTTTAGCTTCTATAAACCCTCCTGCCTGCGTGAATCTGATCCTCTAAAGTTGTGTATCGTTTCATTCGCACATGTTTAACGCACTGCAACTTTTTCTGATCTGGCCAAGATTTTAAAACTTCTATCAGGTTATTCATCTGGTTTTGAGATTTATTAGCTACTTACTTGAATGAATGAGTAAATGTACACTGACAGTCAATGAAAACATCCAGGTGACATTTTTAAAAATAATTTTATAACGAAGGTATGAAATTATGTAGAAACAGTACAGATCAATAAATCAACACATCCGAAGATGCTGTAAGCAAGAACAATGTACAGTCCAAACAAAATGGCCGCCTGGCCATTACAAAGTTCCAGCTTCAGTAGCGAGTGTTGTTCCCACCAACAGCAATACAAGCGGTCAGTCTCCGACACTGCGTATCAAACGTGCGACTAGCTGTACGGAATCGATCCCGTAAGTGCTGATTCCGGATGTAACGATCCTGATCCGGAGTCGTTACTCTCTCATGTCCAGGATGTGGTCTGTCCGCCACAGAGCCAGTTTCATCATGTCGTTGAACAAGACGTCGGCTGGTTTGATGAGAACAGTTCAATTGACGTCCAACTTCAGAATAACTCAGGCCGGCTCGCACCATGCCGAGGGCTCGCCATCTTTGGTCGCCAGTGAACCGTGGCAAACTGGACGTATGGAATAAACATTTAGGCCTTTTCCTGACCTTTATAAAGGCTTCACGACCCTTTAAGCCGTGTACAAATGCTTGTTTTACTCCAGAACAGCTCAGTATCCCGACTCACAGTGATCACTCCCTAAAGTCCAATGAGAAATTTTTGGGGAGTGTAAGACTCACGAATGAGTTCTGTGCACATTACTTAATGGACACATTCCAAATAAAACTTTTCCCAAACCCTTATTTTCGAATTATATTAAAAAATGTCACCTGGACGTTTTCATTGACTGTCAGTATATTTTGGTCGTCAACATTCATAAAGAAATGACATTTACAAATACATTTCCTCGTCGTGTTGGTCACAACTAAAAAAACATCGGGCTGAAGTAACATTACAACAACTCAAACATGACAATATTCCACCTTGTTCTTATTATTCCAGCGTTTTACTCTTTACAACAATGTGGATGTGTTAATCTTTTCATATTTTAACCTTTTCTTAAACTGTGTTAGAACTAATCAACTTAAACCGATGGTCGAGCTCGTTCCAGACTTTAACTCCTGAAACATCTTTGACTTTGGTTCTGACTTTACTTGATTCAAACTGCAGAAAACCTCTGAGGCTGAACCAAGTATTTCATAATTTAAATAAAGATTGTTTTCCTACAGGAAGATCATTATTCACAGAATTTCTATCATTTCAAACTTAACTATGTCTACAAATTTCAATATTAGATTTGACGTAAAGTTCATTGGTTGAATCGTGGAATCCGGCTTTATTATGATTCGTACGGCCCTTTTTTTCATTTAATTATTGGATCTAAATATGTTTTGCTCGTGTTTCTCCAGATTTCACAGGAAGCACAAGTGATGAACATAATAAATGCAAACTTTTCCTATCGAATAAAAGTTCTGTTTTATAAAGTATGCCAATAGTTTTTCAGATTTTACTCTTAACTACTTAATTAATTCTAGTCTAGAAGAAGTTTATTTTAAGATAACTCTGTCCGTGCAGCGAGAACATTTCACTACCTTTAAGTCATTTTCTGAAGCTTTTTTGCATATTGACCCTGCATATTTAGGCTGAGTTCTCCTTTCAAACAGAAAACACTCTGTTCCACTTTGTGACGTCACGTGTTAACAGAGGAACTGCTCCACGGCGTTTTTAAACTCCATACACTTGAATCGTTTGCTCTGGAATTGCCAGAATCTCTACTACACTAAAGGTAAAAGGAGCTGTTAGCCTGAAAACTACCACTACATGACATCACAAGGTGGAGCAGAGCATTTGGAGCTGTGGAGATGTGGACAGACTAATAATAAAGTGTTACTCAAACGTGTGAATGAAACAACAGCACAACTGCAGGAGGTTTTTGCGGCAGTAACAACAAAATATGTGACTTTTTCCCGTGTAACCTGTGTCTGCTAAGAGACGTGACCATTTCATTTGGAATGTTTCACGGTTTGGCTTTGACCCTCGAAGACCTACGACATCATATACGACTCCGAGGAATATGTTTTCTATAACCGCGCAGAACTTTGTAACGGTAAAAGACAGAAACTTCCTTTTCCCCTCTGAAAGTGCAGACATAGAGGTTTCCGTACATTTCTGCAGCTTTATCCTACGTCACACTCACGCTGTGTGATGACGTGAGCAAAACGAGTGTCCAATAGGAACTTTGTTTTCCCCAAACTCATGCGCTCCGTCCATTTTGATGGAGCCAAACTTTGCCAAAGAGTGAAGTGAGTCAAGATGGTCGACTCCTCTGACTGTGTGTGTTTATAACGAGGGAAAAAGTCGCTCTAAGTGGAGTTAATTCTCACACACATGGAAAATTACACATCTTGGTGTGTGTAATTGTGCATCTCTTTCTATTTTTATTTGAAAGGTTTATTTCACTCAAAATGAACAAATCCAAATGTAATAAACACCTGGAAATGCAGAAGTGCTGTGGCTCTGGCCCTGGACCTGACAGGAGCTGTTTCCAGGACTGTACCAGGAAAGTCATGGAGCCACTGCACTTTTTTAGTTTTTAGGGCAATAAGGAGATTTTTAATTTACTTACAGACTTGATATTTTGCATTTTTGTAGCTAAGGCCCTAAATTAAGCATTTTTCATGTCCAAAAAGTTGTTTCTACATGTTTGCTGTGTGTTTTGTATAAAAGAGTGTGAATTTTATTTTCTGTTTATTTATTTTTTTCATCTCTATTTCTGGTCCTGTAGCTTTTATCACAGCCTCATGACACAAATACAGCAGCAGATTGTGAAATATCAGACTGTACTGAACAAAAGGAGGTAGAACACTTCATTAGGGGTAAAAGGGGCAGTTTTAAAAGCAAAATTAAGAAAAAAAATCCAGGCGAGGAGAAATGTACTAAATTTGCCCTTAGGTCTTCAGGGGTTAATGCTGTACTGTGGAACATTCCAGTCCGAGTCCACATGTTTTGCAGTAGCTTTTGTGTCAGATTTTTTCTCATAAAATAAAAAGATAGAATACTGGGAACTATTTTAGCGAAAGTGTTATATAATGGAGTAGCTTTTAAACTCTTATTTCACAGTTCATTTATCTGCCTTTTTATAGTTGTGTGTCTAAAGCTATAACAGTTAATGGCATTTTTTATGATTTCTGAATTCTCCTCCTAATTTGCAGCATCGCATTTGGAGACAACTATGGGGAGGCTCCGGTTTTGTCGGCGAAGTTTTCTCTCCAAAGTCCATTTATTTGCAAGCTGCACACAGTGAAAGTTCGAGACACAATAGTCTGAGGACAGGTGGAGAAAGCACAAAGAGCCCAGCGTGCGGATGGAGCAGATAAAAGCGTAGCTGGAGCAGGGGGAGACAGTGGTGGGCGAATAGCTCAGCACAAACTCCAGCTTACGTAGATTTTCATATAAAGCGCAACTGGCAGGGGATCAGACGAAAGCACTGCCTCCAGCGTCCTGCTGTGTTTGCCGGAATATATTTGGAGGAAATAGAGACTCACACAGACACAGGTTTATGCAGGCTCCGAGCTGATGGACCGTAGTGACCACTGCCCTCCCACTCACTGCCCCAGTGCTCGTGTGTGTGTGTGTGTGTGTGTGTGTGTGTGCAGCTCCACTCCTGTATTATTAGACCACATACAGCACACGTCACATTTCAAGTAGTTATGTAACCCACAGCTTATAGATTAGGTCATTGTTTATGTGGTTTCGAGTCCGTCTGAACAGAAATAACACGTCTGTACAGCATAAGGAGAACCTGAAGCTGGGTGTTACCACGTTATTTTTGTAGATTTCCTCACTTCGTGTATTTCGAGTCTTGCCATTTTGCAGTTCGTGGTCTGATTCCACTCATTAGTTCACGCTGCCCTTATGTCCTATGGCAAGACACTTCCCCATAACTAACGGTGTGTGCGGCTCTGTTGTGAATCTTTTATCTCTCCATTGGTCTGTATCTGAGTCTGCTGCATATATTTCCATATATTTTCTTGTTTTCTATTGTCCTTAAGTGACCTGAGAATAGTTCAGGGCTTCTCGCATAATAGATATCTGAGAAATAACATCAAATTATTTTCACTGCAGTCTCAAACAGTGTCAACTATGCACAAAAATGCTAAAACCAATGCACTATTCTATTATTTTAAATTCTTTAGTTAGAACTCCGACTCGTTTGAAGCTAAAGTCCGTTGCTAAAGGAGGTCGAATTCTGTCAGAAGCCAAAAAACGGCACAGATCAGTGTTTCCTTGGTGGAGATCTCACTGTGGCAGTGAGTCTGTCAAGGCAACAAACTAGTGTAGTGATGGGGGCAAGTTTTGAACTTCCACGTAAAACGACGATTTGCTTCAGACTGAAGAAGCTCAACACCACTTTAACCCATCTGACAACAGCCACGAGTCTAACAAACAAAACGCTCTGCCTGGTTCACTCATTAGTGTCTGGAAACATTAGAAAACAAAAGACTCGATTGTCGACTCCAGCGGCGGCGAGAGGCTCGAGCGCCAGAAGCAACAAGTGAGAATCGATTACAGACGGTGAAGAAGAGAAACTGAAAGTTGCTGAAAGAAAATGGTTCAGGAATGTATTTTTTAGTGTTTTTCAAAAAAATACAAATTCACTTGCAAAATAAATGGGATTAGAAACGACGTCGGTGATCGAGTCTTTTGGGCTTTGGCCTGTGCAGTGGGAAATCAACAAGCTAATGCTAAGGCTGCTTATAAAGTTGTTTTCTAGCGTTTCCAGACACTAATGAGTGAACCAGGCAGAGCGTTTTGTTTGTTAGACTCGTGGCTGTTGTCAGATGGGTTAGAAAGTTCATATTAAGCTTCTTAAACTTGGGGTTTTACGTGGAAGTTCAGAACTTGCCCCCATCATTTCACTAGCTTGGTTTGACAGACTCACTGCCACAGTGACATCTCCACCGAGGAAACACTGATCTGTGCCATTTTTTGGCTTCTGACTGAATTCAACCTCCTCTAGCGACGGACTTTAGCTTCAAACGTGCCGGAGTTTCCTTTTAATAATGGCCTGTCTCTATGGACTGCACCATGGAGATGTAATTGCTTTGCCTAGAATGTTTCACAGTATAACATTAAACCTTTCTACCTTCATGGACACCAACCAGACCCTGCTCACAGTCAGAATTTACAGTTTTTCTAGGTACTTTTGAGCTGTAAAACCACCTGTAATTAAATAAATGTGTAGCAGGTGACGAACCCTCCACCTGCAGAGTTACACGGTGCACCTTTAAGACCTTGCAAACGATTCATTAATTATCTTATTTTATGTTAAGAATGAACATATTTTCACACATATTTTAGCCCACTCCATCTTAAATCACTGCCTTTGTTCTTTGTGGTACATACTCCATCATTTTCGATACAAATTCAGCCCACGTATGAAGCCGTTTTGCTCTGAACAATCTGCAGTTACGCTCTCAGCAAGCTCTTATATATTCCCAATGACTTTTACATCACCACTACAAGCGCCACGGGCCAATAGAAATGCACCAAAACTGCCGAATTCACCCGCTGTTTTGAGGAGGCGAGGATGAGCCCGTATCTGAGGGCACGGCACTATAATAAATCTGGAGTTTGCTTTTCTTTCTCACTAGTTTAGCTCCCTCCCAGCCCGCAGCAGGTGTTACCACGACGCTCTATACTTTACAAAGGTCCCGAGTTCATAAAGTGGCATTTGGAGAAGCTTTACTCGACTTTACAGTTTGGTGTAATTCTTAACCACCGACCACTGGGTTTTAAAAGCAGGTGCGTACTGTTTTTGTAGCTTAGACTCTGCCCTTTGGTCCTCCTCCCCCCCGCGCAATCTGTTTGAAATGATTTAATATTGTGCCAGGAAGATTTAGTGCAGTGGTTTTCAAGATGTGGTGCCCGGGCTGTAATATTTAAACCAGAAGAGGTGTAAAGAGACAACTGGTGAGTTTAAGGTTTGGGGCTTTGCAAGTACATGTCAGAAATGCATGGACTGAGTGTGATAGATTTGTACGGGAGTGTTTCTTTATCTGAGAGGGGGCAGAGGAGAGTTCAGAGAGGCTTAGTGCAGGCATATGTCGGATATCGTGTACATATATATATATTTCTTGAGAGGAGAAAGGTTGAAAGGTGAGGCTGTGATTGGCTGACAGGGATAGACAGATCGTAAGGACTTCCTGATTGAATTTATGCATGTTTCTTGATTTTGTGCCTTCATACTGACAGTGATATTGATCCAAATTCATCACCATTAACACATTTCTAAAAGGGAATAAAGCTGTTTTGAATTTTGATTTATTTTTATTTGCAAACATAAAATAGTTTTGCACGAATCCGACTTTTTCAGTTCTGATCGTAGAACTATAATAAAATCTGGAAGATGAATCCAAGATGGCGCCCTGTTGTTTTCAGTGGCCTGTGCTCATTGGCGCATGACAGCAAAAAAGATTTTCATTTCCGCATTTACTTCCTTGTTTATTTGTGATGTCAGAAACGCCGTTCTGACCAATCAGAGCGCGAGCTGCTAGAGCGGAGCTAGCGCGGGCTCAGAGCGGGGCTAAGCTAACTCTTACAGAGCTGATTTTTAGGCACTTTGATGATTAAAAAAGTTCATGTTGTAAAAACACAGAAGAATCCCTGTGGACGCCCTGTCAGCCGAACACGGGCAGTTTGATTTCTCCTTTTGTGCTTCTATGGGAGAATTTTTCCTGAGCTGCAGCTGCAATATCTCGCTCGGCCACACGTCTGCGGTCACGGATAGAGGGGGCGTGTCTTATCCAGCTCTTATTATACGTCCATGGTTCTGATATAACATTAAGTATCTGCTGAAGCATCATGTATTTCAGGCATGTCCAAACTATGGCCCGGGGGTCCAAATGTGGCCCTCAGACCAATTGTTTTTGGCCCTCAGGCTTCCAGGTGAATTGGCCCATATTACCACAAGTAGTACTTTTTACTGCATGTTTTTGAAATCTACCTTGATCAAGCAAATGTAGTGTGTCCTTCTGAGGGTCTAAGCCTGAACAAAGGTCTGGAGGGTCATTCAAACCTGTTATAAATGCACAGATTTGAATTACTCACCGTTTTGATCATCAGTCTATGACCCCCGATCGGCCCTCACGCTGGTCTGTGTTTTAATATGTGGCCCTAGATGAAAAAAGTTTGGGCACCCCTGATGTATTTCCTTTAAACCAAAATAAAATAAAAACAGAACTGATCCCAATGTGTTATGTAGCAGAACTGTCCCAGTGCCTCCGCTCAGTTTCATTTCTCTCCAGTGACGAGTTCAGGGATCCCAGTGCACGATACGGTTCTCAAAACCCCCGGAAGTTGTAGTCTCCACACCGGCCAATCAGCGCAGCGGTGTGTTGGCCAGAACCAACCCGAGTTGCGGCAGCAGACTGAATACGCCATGTGCACACGACCAAATAGCAGCGATTGGTTAAATAAAAAGAAAGTACTCGCCTACTGTCGAGCAAATGAATCCTAACGCTGCGAGGTCAGACGGTTTCCTCGAAGGCGACTACAGAAGAGCTCTGTAAAAATAAAAGTTCAAACATTATGAGATTTCTGGGCAAACTCTGACCAGTAAATATTCTTATTACCTCAGTTCACATGTCTAACCAGGATATCGGCTGAAACATTATTCGGAAGCTGATTTTAGATATTCGATCCTGTACATTTTCCAGTACCATATCTGATACCAGTGTCTGTAAACTTTTGACTTACTTTAACTTTTGAGAAAGACTATGGGTACACAGCAAAAAGTGTAGTGTCAAAATGGACTCCCACAAAATCAATTTGAACATTTTCTCAGGGGTCATATGAGGCCAATCTGTTTAACCTTGAAATCATGAGTTATATTGACATTTTGAGAGTAAACGGAGAACACTTGGGGTTAGCTAAACCACAACAACAAAGAGGATTTATTTTTACACTTTATTTTAGTTAATTTAAGATATAATTATGTACAAAACTGCTTCAAACTTGTCTTCTCTGGCGGGAGTTGGAAGTGGTGGGCGGGAGGTGCCAAATTAACACTAATTTAACCACCATATCAACTGGCAAATAACCCCAACACAAACCCCCGTTTAACGTTGAAATAGTTAAAATGACACTTTTTTGTGTTTAAAAACAGCTCTGAAATATTTTACCCTGAAATATTCACCCTCCAGTTGTTGCTGTGCATGTTTTGTAAAAAGCCACTGTCACATAATAGCATCTTATAATTTGCATTCCTAATAATTCCGGATTTGTTTTTTATCCGCGCTCTAATTCAAACCTGTACATTCTCTTCATTCTCCTGTGATGGGACCCTGATCCTGCGGCGGTCTGTGCACCTGCTCCCCCCTCTGCTCGCTCTACCTGTGCCATCGATCCGGGGCTATATTTATAGAGTGACTGTGGGCTAATTGAAAGCCGTCCCTGTCTGACCCACTGTGCTGTGAACTGTGCATGAAGAGTGCGCCGCTTCGTGTCCGCACCGCCTCCCATCGCTGCACTGAAGTTAGCGCGAGGAGGTGAATCCGGCCAGACAACCTCCAAACCCGCCTTTTGCCACAGCTGTTTATTTCCCTGTGAAAAGGCCCCGGGGGTGTTGTCTGTTGTTATTACCCGTACGCCGCAGAATCAGGCCTATTGGAGACACTGAAATTGATTTCTCTGTTTGACGGCGTTAGCTGTGATGTTTCCCGCTACTTCCTGGACATCAGATTGGCTTGTTTTGGCCCGAGGCGGCGGTCGCCCCCTACATGCTCCTTTCAGTGTCCAGTTATTAAAGGGCCCGTGTTACGCTGGGTTCTGATCCATGTTATAACGTAGTTTCCTCATCAAAAACATACCCGGAGTTGTGTTTTATTTAATTCACACATTTAACACAGAAATCCTGCATATTTACGTGTTTAAGAGTTCTTCTCTCAAGCAGAAAACACTGCACTGTGTGTTTAATCTCCACACACCTTCACTAGAATCATTTGGATCATTTCAGCCCTGGAATTGCTGATCTCTACTGAACTAAAGGTAAAATGTTGCTGTTAACTTGAAAACTACCACTTCTTGACATCACAATGTGGGGCAGAGCTTTTTTTTTCTTTTCAATTTGTATCCCCACGCTGTCAGACTGCTGAACTCTCAATAACACTGCACTGAACTACTGTCTGTGCACTAAATGAATGCATCATGGACATCACTACTTCACTGTTCTCTGTGCAATAACCTGCTCCATAACCCACGTGCAATACCATTATGTGCAATATGAAAGTCATCTGTGAAACGCCTGCACCTTATTTAATCCTACCAGCACTTTTCTATGTTATATTTTATTTCGTTTTATTATATTTTTACTATTGTGTTCACTTATTTCCCTTGTATTTGCAAACACGTTTTAACAGCACTATTTATTGCAGCCGTTAGTACTTCTTGAATATCTTAGCGAGTCGACGGTTCTTCTCATCGTTTCTCGAGCGTTTTCATTGCTCTGTCGACCTCGTGTTGAACCTGCGTATGACAAATAAACAATCTTGAATCTTGAGATTATCAGCGTGGCTAATTTCCATCTTCAGTCCGGCTGATGTGAAATTATCTACAGGGAAAAGTACAGCGACAATCAGACAAAAGCACATAACACCACCGCACTCACTATACAGACAGTTTATTTGTTTGTGTTTATTTCATTCAGAAAGTATAAAAAGACATTAACAGTGTCACAATATCAAACATACAAGAAATCAACTCGGACAGGAGCTATGAAACATTTCAAATAGATAAAATAAGATAAGATAAGATTGGACTTTATTGATCTCACAGTGGAGAAATTCAACAGTCACAGTAGCTCCAGGACAGTTTAGTGCAAAAAGGGGGGAAAAAGTGTGATGCAATCAAGATAAACAATAATAAAAATAGAAATAAAAATAATAATATAAAGTGAATAAGTATATGTACAAAATTTACAAAGAGAATTGAAATATAAATACTATATATATATATAAAATAAAGAAAGTACAAAAACAGTGCAAGTAAGTACATTTCAGTCACAATTACAAATCAATTGCAAACAGAAATCTTCACTTTTATGCACAACAACTTCTTTTTCTTTTTCATACACACACATTGCACAGTTTTTAAATTTTTTTTTTTTTGGGCAATTAAGAAGTTTACATTCTTTTACAATGGAATATATAACATTAGAGAAATCATGATAGAAATAACAAACAAACAAGACAAAAACAAAACAACAACAAAATGTTTTGCCCAAAAAGGAGTGTGAAGAAGAGAATTTATTTAATCCCACCCCCCTCTTTTAATCTAATGCAATGAGCTTCTTTTCCATTATTATTAACTATAGGAACTATTTACAAGTGCAGACAGTGAAAAACTGTTCTAGCTTGATAACATAATTATCATCATATTGCAATAATAATACATGAGGAAACAGCAATGGTAAGAATTTTAAAGATACTAACAATGATAAATATAAGTAACAGTAAAGAACAGCACATCCAGCAATGGTGAGGAAACAACAAGCATAAACCAGCTCTACAAAAGGCAGGATTGTTCTGATATTAGGACCCACTCTCTGTACTGTGACCAGACCATATGTTTATATAACAACTTGAATTTAGTTCATTTCAGACATTTCATCTGAAGTTCAGAGTTAAAGAGTTAAACCCCTCAGTCTAAAACCATTTCATTTGGTTAAACATGGAGACATATTTGACCACCGCACGACCACAGGTTTAAGCTTTACAAAACGCTGCCCGTGTTGAGAGTTCTCGTGTATGAGCTGCTCGATGAAAACTCCTTTAGAGGAGGTGGAGCAAGATTATTAAAAACGTTGTGCACCAAAATTAAATCTGCATATTTTGAGCTTTGGGGATGTAGACAGACTAATAATGAATTGAATTTAACGTGTGAACGAAGCGAAACTCATCTCCGGGTGTGTTTCTGATGAGGTTACAACATTCTGACACGGCTTAAAACTCACAAAAGTCACTGTTGCGTAATACAGGAGCAAAGATGTTCCCCTGTTGACTAATATGTCCTCGCTCTGTAACGCTGACGGTACAGGTTCATTTTGTAGGTAAATCCTGTTGTCTTTTTGGAACACAAACCCACACAACACATTTTCACACAACACAAACTCAGCACTCCCACTATAATCCCACGTTATTTTTAGCAGCTCTTTTTATTACAGTTATGCAACGAAAGCATCGGAAGTTTCGCGGAATTAATAGAACTCGGTGAACTAATATATTTCGGCCAGACACACGCAGGGGGAACAACACAACGTAAAGGTGCAGTGCGGAACTTTCCGGGTTTGGTTGCGAGTTCTTTTCCCTGTTAAACCCGTCGCCGTCTCCGCAGAAACAAGCAGGTGATCCCAGCCAGGCCAGATCTGTGGAGAGGCGACCCCTCGCAGTCAGAATGCGTGTTTTTCCAGTTATTTTTGAGCAGTAAAAGTAATAAAGTGATTGGAAAAATGAAAAATGATAATGCAATAATGTAACCACGGAGACAAGAAGGTTCCCCAGACTCTCACCTTTATAAGTTAAATACTGCATCTTAAGATTTTTGGCCCTTTTTGAGCCTATTTTTCACTTGCGCGACTGTTTTTGGATCCGTTTTGGCGTAATCGTCGTGCTTCGTGGAGTAAACATGGGGTAAAAGGAACCGATTTATACCTCACGACTGGCTCCTGATCGTCAATCGTAGGTCGCAAGAATATCAAACCTGTTGCAAATCCGGTCGCCTCCCGTGAGGGTTTCGCACTGTTGAAGTCGAAAACACTCCACACACCTTCAGTATAATCATTTGGATCATTGTACCTGTGGAAATGGCCGTTTCTACTGAACTAAAGGTAAAACTTTGCTGTTAACTTGAAAACTACCGCTTCTTGACATCGTATGTAGGGCAGACCTTTTTTTTTTTTTATTTGTAAAGGGAACAGCACATATTAATGAACATTTAAATATAGTTATAGTCAGCGTGGCTAATTTCCATCTTCAGTCCCTCGGCAGGTTGATGTGATATTATCTACAGGACAGGGAAAAGCACAGCAACAATCACACAAAAGTAAATGTTTTTATGTGTTTATTTCATTCATATTTCATTCATAAAGTATAAAAAGACAGCAATAACTTATCCATGGAGACAAGAAGGTTCCCCGGACTCTCACTTAAAAAGTTAAATACTGCATGTTAAGATTTTTGGCCCTTTTTGAGCCTATTTTTCACTTGCACGAGGGTTTCGCACTGTTGAAGTCGTTCGTACAGGGTGAGAACATGAATCATCAGCTGTGAACTTTTAAACCCTGTGATTTGGTTGTGCAGTTTGAGCTGGAGTGAAGGGATCGAAAATATTGCAGTGTACGCCCAGCATTAAGTGTATTCAAGTTCTCTGTATTAGTGTAAGCAGTGCAGGAGCTGCCGGGCCTGGTCCCTCCCCACTAAACTACCACTGTCATAACTGATATAAATTAAAGTGATGAGTTCATCCAAAGGTACAAATACAAAGAAGTGTGTTTATTGCTGTGCAGGTTCGGTCAAGTCGCATTTTCATGTCAGGTTTATAAACACAGAGTTCTGAATACGAGGGCGTCACTCTGTCTTATCTGTAACGCTTCATTTGGTGATACTTCTCTACAGTCAGACAGTTCAGTAATGTGTTTATCTGTACATCTGTAACTTTTCTGGTGGAAAGTCTGCCACCTGCTCGTCTTCAGGGCGATGTTATTGCTTTGCCTGAAACCGATTTATCAACAAATGTGATGCCACATTACCAACACAGCACACTTTATTATTAGCCTGTCTACATCTCCAAAGCCAAGTGTGTTTGTGATGAGGAAACAACATACAGAGAGACAGTAGAAACACTACAATTGAATAAGTAGATACACACAGACGTATCTCTGAGTGTCTGAGTGAGTGACGTCTCCACAGCGTCAGCGTTGCTCAAATGAGGCTCCTGTTGCCACAGTTACAGGAGCGAATCTGGAGCCAGGTCCATATTTGGAAATCCGACCGCGAGTATCATAGCAACACAAGAGCCAATCAGGAGTGAGGAGGTTAAATGTGGCGCCTCCTCCTGGCAGAGCTGATGCATCATATATACGGACTATGGATGTGATACTCTGCACCTGCAGGACACTGGATTTACCTGATTCTGCACAAGAAGAAGGAAACTTTTAGCATCAAATTTTAAATAGTTTAAGTCATTGATTTATGTTCTATGTCCTGTTACGTGCGAAAAACAATAGAGTCGCAATTTAACAAAATTCACTTTACTTTATGCTCGTTAAATTCTGCTAGTTCAGATTCTAGTAACGTTGGATATTGTAACTGAGATATTTTGTTATTTTATTTTAAAAAAAGAGTCAATCGGGGCAGGAAAGTGTGAAGGGAACTTACTTAGCAACGAAACGAGCTGTCAATCAAACCTGTTGCTAACGCTAGGGGGAGGGACCTCGGGGAATGAAGGCGTCTGATTGGTCCGTTATTTATGTTCATATCTTGATTTAGGAACAAAACAGAGAAATGAAAAGTTCAGGATCCTGTGTCGCGGCTTCAGACGAACAGTTTAAGTCCAGAATGACGAGGCTCAGAGCAGCAGGTACAGACAGAGGGACAAGAAGATCCTAATGTGAGTCAATGGGAAAAAGGGGAGAGAAGGAGCCGGAAGAGCCTCCTGGAGCACTTCCTGTTTGGCACGCGGCGGCTAACGGGTTAGCTTAGTCCACTCATATATACGGTCTCTGATTACCAGCAGGACATATCTGTGGATCTGGAGTGGGGCTGTCACAATAATTACTATATCGACTTCTTTACATTACTGGAAAGTTTTGGGTTATTTTTCGGCTTTAAGATACAATTTACTTTAACATAAATACTGTAAACAATCTTACAATTATTAACATACTAAAACTGAATCATTAGTACAAATATATATCTAAAACCATATCATATAGACAAGTTTCAGTCCAAGTTTAGTTCTTTAGCTCTAAAATGTAATCCTTCCTGTCCTGAACCACGATGGGCCTTTGCGGATATTTAAGTCCAGTTTTATTTCACTTCTTCAGTGGCCCAGACTCCATCTCCTCAGGTCCCACCTCAGGCCTGTAGTTGATATTCAGCCTGGCCTCCGTCTCTGGGCTAATGCCACTGAGTTTGGCACCAAGACACCAGACACCCACATGTCCAGACGGGGCAATGACACGATTGTTTATGTTTGACGTGGGCCGGACCAGGTCTAGACCAGGACTAACCAGAGCGGTGGGGTGTTTTAGCTGAGACAATACAAAAACAAACATCTTTCCATAAATCTGGTGTTGTTGTGTTAGTAGCTTTTCTCTCACGTCTCATTTCAGCTCCTTAAGAACACACGCCATGTTAGTGCGAATCCTCCTCGTGTATATGTGTGTGTATATGAAATCAAATCAATCTAAATGTGAGGATTAGTTTATCACCAGTTTTATGCGTCTACAAGTTTCCAAGATGCAAAACTTTTGTAATGTGATTTTAATAGACAAACATAAGTCATAGTGGGAGCATTTTTTTCAACTTAACTTCTCCTGCATAATGACGTTTCATGTTGTTAGATTTTTTTCCTGCTGTTATATAATACTTTTAAATTCACTTAACGAACACAATATACAAAGTGCACTAAGTCACTGTCATCTGTCTCTATGTGGGGCTATTGCTTTACCTGGAGCCTTACTGTAGTGTATGTATGATATTAGACTTACATCTATGTTTATTTACCTATTTATTCAATTATACAGTGTTTCTATTGCTAAAAATACCTTGAAGAACATGTTTTTCACTGTAAACAGGGTCTAGGTTGTTGGATCCCCAGCAGAAAAGTGTCACAGAGCACATTTAAAGAGCCAATCTCACACTATTTTCTGATCCATGTTATAATGTTGTTTCCTCATCACAAACATACTTGGCTTTGGAGATGTAGCTAGACTAATAATAAAGTGTTACTCAAAACCATAGACACGTATATATGAGTGGACTAAGCTAACCCGTTAGCCGCCGCGTGCCAAACAGGAAGTGCTCCAGGAGGCTCTTCCGGCTCCTTCACATTAGGATCTTCTTGTCCCTCTGTCTGTACCTGCTGCTCTGAGCCTCGTCATTCTGGACTTAAATTGTTCGTCTGAACCCGAAACACAGGATCCTGAACTTTTCATTTCTCTGTCTTGTTCCTAAATCAAGATCTGAACATAAATAACGGACCAATCAGATGCCTTCATTCCCTGAGGTCCCTCCCCCTAGCGTTAGCAACAGGTTTGATTGACAGCTTGTGCGTTTCGCTGCTAAGTAAGTTCCCTTCTCGCTTTCCTGCCCCATTGATTATTTTTTAAATAAAATGACAAAATAAATTAAACAAACAATAGCTAATGTTACTAGAATCTGAACTAGCAGAATGTAACTAGCATAAAGTAAAGTGAATTTCATTAAATTGCGACTCTATTGTTGTTCGCACGTAACAGAACAAACAACATAAATCCATCCATCTTCTCCCGCTTAATCCTGCTGGGTCGCGGGGGCAGTTTGCTGCCCAATTCTCAGAGCACATGACCCCCCCCGAAATCCAGCGGTCTGTGCAGGTGCAGAGTATCACATCCATAGTCCGTATATATGATGCATCAGCTCTGCCATGAGGAGGCGCCACATTTAACGACCTAAATCATGATTGGCTCTTGTGTTGCTATGATACTCGCCGGAGGATTTCCAAATATGGACCTGGCTCCAGATTCACTCCTGTAACTGTGGCATCAGGAGCCTCATTTGAGCGACTCTGACGCTGTGGAGACGTCACTCACTTAGACACTCAGATATACGTCTATGTGTATCTACTTATTCAATTGTAGTGTTTCTACTGTCTCTCTGTATGTTGTTTCCTCATCACAAACATACCTGGCTTTGGAGATGTAGACAGGCTAATAATAAAGTGTTACTCGAAACACAACTCCAGGTATGTTTTTGAGGCATTAGAACATGGCAAAAAATTCACTAGAGTAAATTTTGCGTAATATAAGATCTCTACATTAAATTCACACGTTGAAAAAGATCTTGAGAAACACTGGTGATCGGCTGTCTAATTCAAAATGAGCTAACGTGTTTTAATGATTTGGTAAAACACAAATCGGTTGCATTAACTTGGCAAAAGCGGCGTCTCCTCTCTTCTGAAATGCGTTTGTTTTCACGATGGCGGTAATAGCGTCTCTCGGCGTCGCGCAGGATTCACCACTTAATTATGGCAGTGCGTCCCTCTGCGTGGAATCCACCTTCTGCGTGCATTTGTAGATTTTCTGTCTCCCTAATGCGTTTTGTTTAATCAATGGAAAGAACATATTATTTTGGCCTGATTGAAATCTCTCAAGTAGAAAGACGCCATTAGTGTGAACGGAGGAAACGATCAGAAACAGGAGTGCTTTTATTTAGCGTCTGAGGTACAGCCACGTGTCGCTCTGCTGTTCATAACCCCGATTTGTTTACCATGACGCTGATGAAGCCAGCAGTTATACGGGCACATTTGGAGTCAGGTCCATTTTAGGAATAGGAATTCATTTTCGGGCAAAATAACAAAATAAAACCAGCAGGATCACGTAGAGAGGGTTAACATCAACGTGTAACACCAAAATGACGAGTGGGTTTTCATTGTAAAGTCAAATGGAAATGGAGTCTATGGTGAGGCAACCGGACGTCCCTGTTTACCCGGGAACAGTCCCAGTTTGGAGCCCCGTGTCCCCCGTCCCAGCGGATTTATCCAAAACCAGTAATTTGTCCCAGTTTTATTCAAGAAATGTCCCGGTCGTCCCCGTTTCTGACGAATTTGATCCCCAGCAACAGTAAAGAGGGGAATATATTGGTATTTGTTTTGCTAAAATAGAAAACGTGCTTGAAAATGACCATGAGATAAAAAATAAATTAATAAAACTGCAACAACAGTCCCTCAGATTATGACTAACCCGCAAGTGAGTCGAGAATGGACAATGCTACGCGCCCTTTTCACAGTTTTATCTCTACCAACCGTCCCAACCCAAGTGTGTCCCAGTTTTTAATTCTGAAAATCTGGTCACCCTATGGAACATGCAGGTGCTGCTAGCAGGTTAGCTATGTCCATTTATATGTAAAGACTATGGCACCAGTGCTTTCCAGTTAGCGTTAGCAAAGTGCAGGAACCCACTCTCTGCAGACTGTTGTACAAAGTGTTCGGTCGATCTTCTGTCTATTGCTAAAACTACACACCACACATTACTTTTCTATTGAGCCCAAATAGCTGTTTTTTAAGAGAAAAGTGTCATAGCGCCGTTTATTTATGGCTCCATATCACTGTTTCAGGTGACAGCAGCACTTTTTAGACCTAAAATGTTTGACCAAAGTGGGGCCAGTAAAAAGGTGGCACAATATAACACATCTAATGGCTTTTCAATGATCAGAGACAAAGGCTTTAGCTAAAGGAAAACCTTTAATACCTGCAAATGTAGAGGCAGGCATTAAATGAATTATTTTTGTATTTTTATATTTTTGTATTAGTTTTGAGCAGTTCATTTTTCAGGCTTATCTCTTCTCTCTTTAAACTGCGTTGGTAAATGAATTTTAAAGGTCACATTCAACATTTGTATTCCAGCTAGAGTTTCATGTTAAAAATTTCAAACTCGATTTCAATACTAAGGAATAAGCGTGTGACGTCACCCGCAGCGTTTGGCTCCAGTCAAATGAAGCTCACAGAGGCCGGCAGTTATAAGTTATAGGAGCGAATTTGAGGCTGAGTTCCATATTAGGAAAAGGGATTTATTTACGGACAAAATAGCGAGATAAAAGCACCAGGATCAGCTAGAGCGGGTTAATACGAACATTTTAAACCCAAAAGGACAAGGCTCACTGCAGCCGGTACTGAGAGACGACAATTTTTAAATGCAAAGTCAATTGGAAACAGAGTTGATGGAGCCGAAAGCGTTCACTTCCTATTTATATATACAGTCTATGCTCAGTGCACACTATTTCTAAAGCTATTCAGGAAATCCTGTGAATTTTTGTTTATTTGTTTCTTTAAGGATCCTCATTCGTCTCTACAGAAGCACAGACTCGTCTTCCTGGGGTCTGATCTCAGAGACATTTTAAGATCCATTAAAACAGCCATAACACTAAGTCTGAGTTACATCCTCAAAAACTTCACAAAACACACACCAAACACTCAAAATATGTCACATTACAGTTTCAGCATTTTCAAATAGTCATTTCTTAAATCTTTTTTAAAAACAGCCTGATTTTATATAAGCTTTATGTCCTGTGGCAGAACAGTCCAGTGAGAAACGGGTCTGCAGAGAAACGCTGCTTTCAGTGCATTAGTTCTTGGTTTTGGTAAAGTGAACATTGTGTTTGAGGCTCGTCTTGTATTAAACCTGTGTCTGCTGCAGCTGTGACTGTAACTGTGAATGTGTCTTACTTTGTATCTATAGCTGCTCAAATGAGTATCTAGTTTGGATATTTGTACTGGCCTCTTTAAACGAGCTGTAAGAGCTGCAGAACATCCAGAACATCCAGAACGCTGCAGCTCGGGTCCTGACTCGAACCAGGAAGTACGAGCACATAAGTCCTGGTCTCAGGTCTCTGCACTGCCCCCTGTGGCTCAGAGACTTTAAAGCAGCTCTGCTTGTGCACAAGTCTCTCCAGGGCCGAGCTCCAAAGTCCATCTGTGACATGTTAGAGCCTCATGAACCATCTGCATCTGAGGAGCTCAGGGACCGAACTCCTGCTGGAGTCCTGGTTTAGTCCTGGTTTAGTCCTGGTTTAGTCCTGGTTTAGTCCTGGTTTAGTCCTGGTTTAGTCCTGGTTTAGTCCTGGTTTAGTCCTGGTTTAGTCCTGGTTTAGTCCTGGTTTAGTCCCGGCCTCCTGCTGGTCCCAGAGTCAGGACTAAACTCGGGGAGTCAGAGTTTCAGACTCATGCAGCTAAAACCTGGAACAGTCTGAACAGGTGAGTTCAGTTCTGTTTAGCTGCAAATGACTGAAAGGCTTTTACTTCTCTAAAGCTTTATTATTATTATTGTGATTTTAATGTATTTCTTATTTTGTAAAGCACTTTGAATTACTTTGTGTATGAATTGTGCTGTACAAATAGACTTGCCTAATATCTATTTCATTCATTTCATTTATTCATTTATTAGGACGATGTACAGTTGCATTAGGCACAGTGGCAGAGCTGCTTGTACCAGACTCTTTACAGCTAATGTCCATCTGCAGTCCTCAGGGGGAGGAGTCAACAAGGAGGATTTACATATACACAACAAGATATAAAAGCCACAACCCTGATGCTTCCACATGCAGCATCTGTCCAAACTGACCAGTGCACACAGCACATTCACACAGCCGTTCACACAAACTGGGTTCAGCAGCCAGAAAAAACTGTATTTAAAACACATTCATTGCAAAGTCACATCCACATTCACGTCTTACAGTTCATTCTTCATTGTGCTGCATGTTTGGTTTCCTAAAAACAGTTTTCTCCTCTGTATTGAGGCTGAAACACTGTTTAAGCTCATCTCAGACAGGAGCTCGTTCCATTGTTTAACTGCCCTGAATGAGGACGTGGACTGGGCCAAAGCCGTTCTATATCTATGGATGTTACTCAGTCCTCTTGTGGTTCCTCGGGTTCCTCCTGAAGCCGAATCTGCCGACAGCTGGATGAACTCTGAGTGTTGGAGGGGCCAAGTTATGGACAATCCTGAAGATCAACTGGACACAGGAGAAGGAGACGAAATGATCAAAGTTTAACATATTATATTTATGAAGTACGTCACAGTGATGATGTCGAAAGGTTTTTTTGTCCAGTATTTTCAGGCCTTGTTTATAAATGAACCCTCGTGGTTTGAGATTAGTTTCATTTCAGTATCAGGTTTTCGATACTTTTCACACTCCTAACTCAGCCTCTCCTCTGTCCACAGATGAATACAACCCTGAAGTCCCCAAGCTGGAGAAGAGCGTGAGCGGCAGCAGTCCGTCCCGGGACCGCCTCCTCCTCACCATGGCGACGCTGCTCGTCTCCTCGCTGCTGTTGTCCTAGCGACGCACCGAAAGGACCTGCCCGCTCCGTCCTGCGGGAGCTTCGCCCTCACCGCGGAGCCCCCCCAAAAACAAAACCCCGAACTGAAAACTTGAACTTGATTTACTAAACTTTCAAAAAGGAGAGGCCTTTTTTGCTATCATTCCCATTGTGTTTATGGATTCATTTTTCACAGCATCGTCACCGCATCACCAACCGCTCACGATCGGACTGTCACAGAGTCGGATCTGCGTAGGCTACACATTTTCGTAGCATGAAGAAACATCGAGGAAAATGTGTTTTAAAAAATGACTCTGATCTCTTTCAGCGTTGGACTTTTTGATGGATTATAACACTTTTTTTGGAGCACGCTGGATATTGGAAATGTCCCATCTTATGAAGGTTACCGCGGATACTCCTATAATCTGTCACTGTTGAGAACTCCTGCCATTGTCCCGGACACTGAAGAATGTTTTTAGTCGGCTGTGAAGGGCCAATTTAGTTACAAGAGGCGAAGGAAAAATGGGGTTTGGAAGGATCCTCTTGCTTTTTTGACAAAACATTAAACTAATCTGGCTGTTATATGCAGATGTGAAAGTTAAAGAAAGGATCCCTGGGTGCTGTTTGCTAATGCCGCCCTCCTGTCCGCATTTCCTGCCTTCACTGAGAATAAACAGACCTGGGCGAGTCATTTGCAGCAGAAATGTTCCCGTCGTGCAGCACTCGGACTACAGCTAATTTCCAAACACTCATGTTCCTCTTTTTGGTCCCCAGCGTCCACTCTTCTCCGCTCTCCATCCAATCAGTGCTGAAGGTCATCACCATGGCAAAGACCCCACACAGTCGCCCCGAGCGGCAGGTGCCTGAGGAGAAATTATTAGTGCTTTGAGTTTCCAAGTTACGCTGCCGCCATTTTCTTTGGGAAAAAGAAAAAGAAAAAACATTTACAAAAAAAAAATAAAAATACACGTGTGAATGTGCATTGATCACTTTTTTATCTTGTAATACAAGACTTAAGCTGGCATTAATCAAAACACTGATGTGTGCTTTTGGATTCAGTTATTTAAAGATTTTATTTTCATATTATTTATGTATTTATTTGTGTGCATTTGTAGGTGTTCGCTGAAGCTATTGTGCCATTTTCTTTTCTTTGAAACGGATCTACAGCTTGTGTAGATGCATCAGAGGTTCTTTAGATGGAGGTTTGGTCCAGTCAGGGCCACTGAAAGAGAAAACGGAGTCACTTCCATCAACTTCTACAACTTTTATGGCATAATTACAAGATCATAGCCACAAAATTAGAAATACCCATGTGACCCTTTGGATTCTTATGAAGAGAATCAAATTATTCTTATGTTTCAGTCATTATAGTTCTATTATACAGAGATTATTTCAGTGTAAATGCCCAAGTTGGTAGTTTACGTTGACATGATTAACTAAAGTTTGAGACACATCTCCTCCTTTCAGTGACTGCGTTTGTGACCGTTTGGGAAATAGACTATCTGACCAAGAGATTGTGACCCTGAAATATCACTTAATATTGTAACGGTGAGATTCTGATGTTCGTTTATTTTTCTACCAGGACAGTTCTTTGTTCAATCCACTCTTTTATACCCGTTCATTTGAGAATCGCGACTCATTCCGGTGTTTGGTTCAGTTCATCGACGCTCACCGAGCCCTCGCGTGACGTCACAGTCGCTTGGTCTGTTACGTTCCTGTGGCTCACCCGGTCGCCGCGGGGTGACCTCCTCTCGCACCTGAGCAAAGAGATTGTTCTGAGCATGTCCTAAACCAGCAGTGAGACCTGTGAAGATGGAGGAGCAGCCTTCTTCTAAACTGCTCTGACCAAAACCTGCTTTGTAATGTATATTTATAACGTGAGCGGAGAGCATCGTGAGAGAGAGAGAGAGAGAGCGAGTGAAGTACAGAGCCTAGAGGTGGGCGATGTATCGTCTAAGGAGTTGATTTGGGTGAAACGGCGAGAAAAATTCATTGTGATGATTTCTTATATTTTCAGAGTCATCGTCACAGTGTTTTCCATTAAACGACGAGACTACGGTGGCGCCTCAAGGTCTAAAAACCAGCTGAGGGAAAAAAAAACTGAAACAAATGATACTTTAGGCTTGTAGCGTTATCATAAACATATAATTTCATCAGTTTTTAATCTGTAATCTGTGCTTTTTTTTGTTCCGTAGAAGCAATAAGTGACATTTACACACCAAAATATTATAATAAACGGATTCAAAAGTGGAGCGCTTAGTGTAAACCATAGACTGTATGTATAAATGGACGTTATATATCCACTCGTCGCCACGTTCTAAGTGGGAAGTGAACATGGAGGCACCTGCGGCTCCATCGACTCTGGCTCCAGTTCGCTTTACATTGAAAAATTGTCGCCCCTCTCTCCATAACTGCTGCGAGCATCGTTATTTTGGTCTTAAAATGTTTGTATCGACCCGCTCTACGTGATTCCGGAGTTTTTTATCGTCTTATTTTGTCCGTAAATCGATTCCTACAACCGCCGGCCTCTGTGAGCTTCATTTGGCTGGAGCTGAACGCGATGGGTGACGTCACACTCGCTTCGTCCACGTCTTTACACAGTCTGTGGTGCAAACCTGGGAAACACTGCCGTCGTGTGGTGCTTATCTGAATTTAACTCATCACGATTAAGCGAGAACTCAGAAGTAGCAGATCGTAAAGACAATATGAAGGGAATTTTAAGGAGAAATGGCAAAAAATGGCAAAATATGTTTTTTTTATTGTTATGGCATATCACCCACCCTTAATTTTAAGATACGCCAAACTGTATTATTGCATAAAATGGTCCAAAAGCTGCAAAAAAAACTGATTTAAAAATAAAAATATTGACTTATATTCCACTTTGCCAGATGCTAATTCTGCCGCCACATTTCTGCAGAACATCCAGTACATTAAAAGCACATTTAGACCAACTTTATTGATCCACATCCACACACTGGGACACAGTAGCTCACACATCACAATAAATTATAATAACAAAGAGTCAAAAAACACATTCTAAATAAATAAGTGGCAATAAAAATAGACTGGTGTCAAATGGGGCATAATTATATAACTGTATATGTACAAAAAGTACAAATAAAACAGGAAATAAGTCATGAAAAATATCCCAGTTTTATTCGAGAGGTCTTAAGGAAAACAGTGCAAAGATGTGATGACTGACAGAACATTATCTGTTACATAAGGGTGAGTTTCTTTCTGATGCGATGCAAATATCGTCTAATTACACATTTGAGAGAATAAAAACAGTGATATATTTCTGTTCCTCAATCTCGCCCACCCCTAGACCCTGTGTGTGCTCCTGCGGGAAGTCGCCCCCGTCAAACTCAAACCTGCACAAAAACTGTGTCCATCGTTTGTGCTGCAAAAAGTTTCGTTTGTGCTTCTTTAGTTTTGGAGAAATTAACGATTCTTTTACAGGTCAAACTGGGGTCGGCTCCACAGGGAGAAGAAAAATGCTCGAAAACGTCCAAAATGGAGTCAGACGTTTGTGCTGCAAAAAGTTTCGTTTGTGCGATTCTGGTTCTTCAGATATTTGCAGTTTTATTTTGGGTCGATGACGTCGTCCAGAACCTCAGAATGTGAAACAGCCTCAAAACAGGAAGAAGATTATAGAACATTTTGGTTTGTGCTGTTTTGTGCTGTGACAGTTTCATTTGTGCGAGTTTATTTCTAAAATTATTCATTATTATTTATGTGGTAATTATAGGACGTCATTTCCGCTCAGCTGACGGAGACAAACTCCACAAAACTAGAGAAGAGAAACGACCTGAGGCTGTGGAAAAGTCTGTGTTATTCTATAAAATAAGAATCAAAAGCAAATGACTAAAGACTGAAACAGACTTTTCTGCAGTCTGAGATCGTTTTTGTCACTAGTTTTGTGGAGTTTGTCTCCGTCAGCTGAGCAGAAATGACGTCCTGTAATTACCGCAGAAATAATAATGAAGAATTTTAGAAATAAACTCACACAAATGAAAACTGTCACCGCACAAAACAGCACAAACCAAATACAAACGTTTTCTATCATTTTCTTCCTGTTTTGAGGCTGTTTCACATTCTGAGGTTCTGGACGACGTCATCGGCCGAAAATAAAACTGCAAATATCTGAAGAACCAGAATCGCACAAACGAAACCTTTTGCAGCACAAACGACTGACTCCATTTTGGGTGTTTTAGTGCATTTTGAAGCTTCCTGTGGGTCTGACCCCAATTTGACCTATAAAAGAATAATTAATTTCTCCAAAACTAAAGAAGCACAAACGAAACTTTTTGCAGCACAAACGAAGGCCGTAGTTGTTGTGCAGGTTTGCGTTTGACTTCGCGCAGGTCGTGTGTGAGCGGTGAAGATGCGTGTGCACTTTCTGAATGAATGTAGTCCGTGTTTTTTGGCGCTTTTCGAGTCCGTGGCATTTAGAACAGTCGTATCCACTAAGAAGTCGTGTGTAGGATCTGAATATGCAACAGCGTGTGTGACAGGAAGAGAGAATGTGTCTTTATCAATGTTAGTTTGATTTTTTGGGGGTATTTGGGGTTCGGGGAAAGGGTGGGTGGGGGGGGGTTACTAAAAGCATTTACTAATGTTAAAGACGACCACCGGACATGTGTTTACCTTTGACAAGAATGAAAACAAGCTGTACATTGAATCAGTAAAATGATGCCAATTAAATCTTTTTAGCAAA
>CM060669.1:3720000-3740000 GCA_030686955.1 Odontamblyopus rebecca
ATTTTTTCTAGCTGTTTTGATTTGTATAATTTTGTTTGCTCAAACTACAAATAATAGAAAAAATAAAATAAACCCGTCGCACTTTTCAGCAGGTCTCAAAAAACAATAAAAAATACTTTTACTTTTCAGAGTAGAAAGTACAGGTAAAATAAAAAAGTATCTGCTTTAAAATCTACTTATGTACAGAGAACTATCACTTTCACTTAAAGGTGCATTATGTAACATTTTGGTTGAGGATCCGTCACCTGTGTTTCTATGGATACGTCAATGCTGTGCCTGGGAAAATTCCACAGTGCGGCATTAAACAGCTCTGCTTTACATTTATTCAGTCACAGGTGGTTTTATAGCTCAAAAATACCTAGAAAAACAGGGATTCTGACTGTGATCGGCGTCGCCTCTCCACAGATCTGACCTGTAACTTGGTCTGGTTTGGTCTCCATGGAGATAGAAAGGTTTAATGCCGCACAGTGAAACATTCCAGACAAAGCGATAACATCTCCGTGAAGAAAAGCGAAGGTAATGCACCTTTATGCACCGTTCTTTACTCCTTTTACTTTGTTCCGTTCCATCTCTGGACGACAGTTTCAGCCTCACAGTTGGTTTGATGTCGTCGTGTTCATGAAGCTGTTGTTCTGAAGTAACAGAACAAACATCTGAGGAGGACCCGTGACTAAGTCCTGTGGAGTTAAACAAATGAGGGTGAACGACGGGAGGGTCAAAGGTCAAGAATGTGTCCAACCAGGAAAAGTGATAGTTTCTGTGCTCCTGCTGTTTGTCTCCTGGGGTTTGGAGCGTGACCTGGTGAAAAAACGCTCATCTTATTCATCTCTGGTCTAATACGTCACTCACGGCAATGAAACCCACCGAAATACTTCATATACAAGCTTTAAAAACACTTGACAAAAACACCTCAGATATCACCACTGTCACATTTTGCAGAAATACAAACGAATGACCCGGGACAAACTTATTAGATTTAAAAATATCAAGATTAAACTCGGCTCGGCCTCTTCGCTGAAAGACTTTGTTCATTTCATTTCTGGTGACGCAGAGACCAGAGGAAGTGAGGGAAGAGCGTTATTCCTCCTAGAAAAACTGGATTTGTTCGGTTCTGTTTCCTCCATCAGTGGAGCTGAAGCCGTCAGAACGTCTCCCTCATCCTCATCCTCTGCTTTTAAAAACAACGCTAAAAAGTGGCTTTTAGGCAACGCAAATGTGTGAACACTAAAACTTTTATTGTATTTTTCTAATGTTATTGTACATTTGTGTCATTTTTGATGTGTAACTTTTTAAGTGTATTTTCTTTTAGGCCTTTTTGACAAAGGAACCGATGCAAATGAGCTCTTATCAGCGAACTCGGCCACATTTGCATAGTTTTGATGTTGATTCATGTGCATTGTCCCTTTTCAAATAAATAAATAAATAAATAAATGAATGTATATCACATTTAGTTTTCATGTGTTGTGAATAGGCCTGTTCAAAGTCTGAGATAAGTGAATACGTTTGGTTTGTAGGTGTAAAACTTGAAGGATGTTGAAGCAGAATAACAGTGTTAATAATCATAAAACCCTCAGAATCGGACCCTGTTTCTCTTAATTTATGTTAGAGGGCGACGCCTTTGAGTCTTACTGCCCTGAGCCCAGTTTTCTGCGTGATAATAACAGGTCTGTGCTCTGCTGTGGAAGAGATGTGGTTATAGACGGAGCCGAATCTGTGCTTCCTCCGACCTAAACTCCAAACTTGTTGTTGCATTAAATAAAGACTTTTCCTCACGCGTTTGCACACGTTAATGCCCCTGACACACTCACGCTGGTCATTTACCCCATTCACTTCGTGCCGTAACATCTCTGATCTGTGTTATTAAGTGAAACGCCCAAAGTTCTAATATTTTCTTTCCAGAATCATTCGTTTATTTTCAGTGACACGGGGGCAGCTTTGGTTTAACCCGACTTTAAACACGACGAATCACGAGAAAAAAGGTTCAGATAAATAAATCAGGCTTTAAAAATAAAAAAAAAGTGCGTCAAAGTCTAAGAGCTAAAAGTGACCCGGGGTAGTTTAGCTACGTCACCGTCTAAAACAGGAGCTGTCCATGGTTTTCTACATGATAAGAAGTTAGAAGCGTTGCCAAAGCAATTCACAAAGCATTAATAAAAAACTATCTCTTGAATGTGGCATATTCCAGGAAGCCAAAACCTGTTTCACTCAAACTTTGGGATTAAATCGGAGCGTTATTCTGTCAGTTGTTTATTTAGGACGGCAGATTAAGACGACTTCTTAATCTGTACATTTAATAAGAAATGTTCTTTTTTTTTTAGATTGAAAACAACTCTAAATCCTAACGTAATCTTATTTTGAGTGCAGTGCATTATGACAAAATGTCCTTACAGAGAATATTGTGATATTTTGCTCATTTATGAAACATTCACTCAGTAATGGACAAAACAGGGAAGATACAGGAATGTTTTTTCACTCTGCTCCATGTCTCCAGGATATTTTTAGAAATACCATATGTGAAAGTTGATTTATAACCAGTTCTCAGGTGGAATCTGATGAGCAACAGATTATTTCAACACAGTTTGTTTCAGTTATACTTAAAGGGCCCAAGTTACCGTATTTTTCTAATCTGTTATCATGTTGTTTCCTCGTCACAAACTGGAATTGTGGTTCGTTTAATTCGCAGATACACACACAGATCCGGCTTTTTTTTTGGCTTTTAGTTCTTCCCTCAAACTGAAAACACTCTGCTCCACCTTGTGATGTCATGCTGTGATACAGGAAGTGCTCCTCTGTGTGTTAAACTCCACACACCTTCACTGGAGTCATGTGAAAGATTTCAGCCCATTTCTACCAAACGAGGGGGGGAAACGCAGCTTTTAACCTGAAAACTACCACTTGGTGACATCACAAGGTGGAACAGTGCATTTTGAGGTTTGGAAACTCAACTCCACACTGGAAAAAACCAATATCTATAAGTTAAAATGACTTAAATTAAGAACATTTTACTTTATTTGAGCAGATTAATTATGACAAGTGAAATGATCTGCCAGTGGAATAAGGTTTTTTTTCTTAATTCAAACAAGATTTGATTTTATTTCTTATTTTAAGTGCAAAAAGTTGTTGTTTTTCATATTTTAAGTACAAAAATCTTACAGCACTGGCAGATCATTTTAGTGAAATTTACTCAAATCGTGGTAAAACTTTCATTTTATCTTGACTAGATTTAGTTTTTTTGCAGGGCAGGTGTGTTTTTTTGAAGGAGGTAACAACATTATAACAAAAATATAATTCTCCCATCCAGAGTAATAATAAATAATAAAACAATGTGCTTAATATTTCCGATGGTGTAAAAATAACACATTGTTGCGCGGGGTGAAAATGAGCTGTAAGTGGAGTAAACGTGTCTCTGTACTGTGAATATAATTTGAATAAATATTTAATAAGTTGGAGCAGAGGTGATGTATTGTCTTTGTGAAGTTTGCAGCCGGCTGTGTTTAAACTCCAGGCTCTTATTATGATCCGGCCTGTTTGAACAGTGCGGATCTGGAGCTGTGCGCGGAGCCGCTGTTTGGGAAGCTTTAAACCCCCTCCCCCCAAACTGAGTGAAGGAGGTGCAGCTACAGGTGCAGCTGTGTTTACCTGGATATTATCTGAGCCTGTGGGGAGGCCAGACCTCCAGAGGTGATACCGGGAATACTGCAGGGAATATTACAGGAAATAATACACGGAATACTGCAGGGAATACTGCAGGGAATACTACAGGGAATAATACAGGGAATAATACAGGGAATACTACAGGGAACAATAAAGAGAATACTACAGGGAATAATACAGGGAATAATACAGAGAATAATACAGGGAATACTACAGGTAATACTACAGGGAATGCTATAGGGAATACTACAGGGAATATTACAGGTAAAACTACAGGCAGTCCAACAGGGAATACCACAGGGAACACTTCAGGGAATACTGCAGGGAATTCCACAGGGAATACTACATGGAATAATACAGGGAATAATATAAAGAATATTACAAGGAATATTAAAGGAAATAGTATAGGGAATAATACAGGGAATACCACAGGGAACACTACAGGGAATACCACAGGGAACACTACAGGGAATACTGCAGGGAATAATACAGGGAATACTACAGGTAACATTAAAGGTATTAATACAGGTAGCCTAATACTAAAGGGAGTACTACAGGGAATAATACAAGGAATAATACAAGGAATACTACAGGGAATACTACAGGGAATAATACAGGGAATACTACATGGAATACCACAGGGAACACTACAAGGAATACTACAGGGAATACTACAGGGAATAATACAGGGAATAATACAGGGAATAATACAGGTAACATTAAAGGTATTAATACAGGTAGCCTAATACTAAAGGGAGTACTACAGGGAATAATACAAGGAATAATACAAGGAATACTACAGGGAATACTACAGGGAATAATACAGGGAATACTACATGGAATACCACAGGGAACACTACAAGGAATACTACAAGGGACACTACAGGGAATACTACAGGGAATACTACAGGGAATAATACAGGGAATACTGCAGGAAATAATACAGGGAATACTACATGTAATACTACTACAGGTAACATGGAGCATGGACGCCACAGTGAAACATGCTCAGATCACAAAAGTGTAAAGTACATTTTAAATCCACCCAGGTGTAAAATGATCATATTTAAAGGTCCTATATTATGCAAACATGTCTGAGTATTACTTTATTATCAGTCTGTCTATGTACACAAAGTGCTCCACTGTATTTTTACACTCCGCACACTTTCACTAGAATCGTTTGGATGTTTCAGACTTGGGATGGACGATTTCTACTGAACAAAAGGTAGTGGTTAACTTGAAAAACATGACATCACAAGGTGGAACATGTGTGAATGAAACAAGACAAAACTCCAGGGATGTTTCTGATCAGGTGCCAATATTCAATCATGACTAAAAGCTCATAAGAGTCATTTTTGTGTAATATAGGACCTTTAAAACAGTGCATTTGTATTATTATTAGATCTTTCCCACATTTGAATTATTTCGCTAAAAATAACAATTGTACATTTACATACAAAGTCTTCTAATCTATTCAGCGATAAGAAGCTAAAATCACTTCTCCGGCTGATAATGAACCCACGGGGAAGGAGGTGCTCAAACCTGTAATAAAACCATCCGACGTGACAGTCGTTTCATTTGAATTTCCCGAGACTTTCTTGGACTTGGTTTGGAGCTGCAGAATGTGAATCTTAATTAGGACATTGCTAATCTTCCTGGAGGGGCTTTGCTTTGCTTTGCGGTGCTCAGTAATTTGGGCCCCCGCCAATCCTCTCCAGATCTGTTGACTAATGCGTTGACAAGTGGAGGCAAAGTTATCGCGGAATATCAAGCAGGCCACACTGGAGCGCGCCGGAGCCCTCGGTGAATGCTAAAGAGGACAGGAAGTGACTGTAACCCGCGGCAACTACCGACGCGAGCGGCAGCAGAGGTCATCCGGAGTTATGGCAAACATTGGGGGTCTGTTTGGAAAAGGCAGAAAACGATAGAGCGGCGCGTCCTTTCCGAGCGTATTGATAAATATGGGGTTTAAAATGGGAGCGGTGCGTTCGGCCTTTTAGATTATATAAAGAAATGTCAAAGAAATCAATACGGGGCTCTGGTTGGACTGGGTTCTGTTCCCTACAGCAGATATTGGATAAGTTTTAGCAAGAAACTCCACTGGACTTGTTATGAATATGTTATCTAAAAGTAAATATAGATGGGGTCTGGCAGCAAAAGTGTAACAATGGAAAATAGCAGTTTTGTTGGAACTTTGCAATTGGCTGAGATACGATATTGACTTGTGAAAACATAACACGTACACCAATCAAAGTGGTACACGCAGGGAAGCAGTCACTTTCCTATGCTGGCTCTTCACTCAGAGTGCTTATGTAAGGCTGTGTGGTAAGATGAACAAAATAACTGTGGAGAGGCGACGTTTTACATAGATCTGACAAACAATGGTATAAAAATGGTTTCTTTCTTTCTTCCTTTGGATGGGACGGTGCATATTGAACGTACAGTTTATCCAAAATCACACAAATTAACATAAATACACCGGATTTAGCACAGCGCTAATTTCCATCCGTAGTCCCAGACCCAGGCCCGGCCCTAACCATTTTGACACCCTAGGCAAGATTTCAGGTGGCGCCCCTTGGATTGCAAAAAAAAATTAAAAATATTTCCAGAGTACAGATACTCACAAGAAATCAAACAGTTCATAGTGACGATGTTTTAGACACTGGAGGATTTTATCCCCGATTTTTGCACTTGGCGCCCCCTAGTGGAGCGGCGGCGCCCTTAGCATTTGCCTATGTTGCCTAATGGGGGGGCCGGCCCTGCCCAGACCTAAAATATAACAATCATGAGACGATATATTACAGTCGCAGACATAAAACAAATGATTATATATATGTACAATAGTGATACACGACACAATAGATTTACAATAAAATTCATCTGCTGATGGGCTTGACCTAAAGTGCAGCTTGAAAGGTGCTTCTCACAGTCTGCAGAATAAAGTGCATTTTATTAAAGTGCCTATTCTATTTCCATTGTGCATGTAAATGTGTGTGTGTGTGTGTGTGTGTGTTTCTCGTATGTTATGGCTGTTGTGTGTTTGGATGATTACAGATGATTCTTCATTCATATATAAACCAAAACTCTTTCTTTTGTCGAGTTTCAACCTACATAAGCAGTCAAAGGTTTGGATACACGTTTCATTTTTTATTGTTTCTTCCTTATTTCCACTGTAGATTCTCACTGAACACATTAAAACTATAAATGAACACACGGCGTTCCATATGTGTTTAAATAAACTAAAAAATGTTGCTTTATATCGAAAATAATTTTAAAAAATCTTTGACCCTGGTTTGCACTTTTGGCATTTTTTAACCCTGACGCAGCAGATCTGTGGAGGGAAAAACATTACGGGAGAATTCGTCAAGAACATTGTTGAGAGACGGCCAAGGGTGTGTAGCACCGTCAACAAAGCAAAGGGTTTTTATAATAAGTAGTAAAGAGAAAAAAGAAAGAAAGAAAAAAAGCGTTGTCTGGTGAATGGACATTGAATGAGGGGGTGTGTTCGGACTTTTTTTTTAGTGTACATCAGCGGTTCACGCGAAGAATTCACATAAAGTTCAACCTAAGAAAAAATTCTGTCTGCCAAGTGCCACCAGATCTAAACCAGGCCTATAACAGGACCAAAACTGCAGGGCTAAACCAGGTCTAGGACTATTACGACCACTGCTCCTTCCTCAGGGCTCAGTGGGTCTGTCTGTAGTCTGAAAACCTCACACATGCTCCAAACACCGGCCAAGAAATAAATAAATGCACAACTGAAAAGTGCTGTAAACGAGGAATGGTTTCAAAAATATAAATAGTGTTTGTTTTTATTAGGGCTGTCAATGTTAACGTGTTAATTGCGACGAGATTAATGCAATTCAAATGCAAAAAAATAGCAATTAGAGTTCGCCAGACTTTTGTCCCTTCTAAAAATACTGAAAAGAATCACCGTATCAGTGTATTGGAAAGGATTTGCCTCCACACACGTCGTGTCTGGATCACCTGGAGCGGTGGTCACATGACCAGGCTGGGATCATGACCCCACGACGGCGGTAAAAACAAAGTGAAGCAGCGTGTCTGAAGTTGCTGCAGTTCTATGGAAAATGCAGCTAAGGATTGTGGATAATCACACGTCAAAGAAAATAACTCCGGCGACTGGTAAATGGGTAAGAATTGCTGTACATTATGGCTTTAAAACTGTCTTGAAATGCAAAATAACACGATTTGAAACATGCGATTCAATATGGGATTAATCGCAATTAGCTATGGAATTTCTGATCTTAATCGAGACTTAAAAATGAACCGTTTGACAGCCCGAGTTTTTATCAATTTACACAATGCAAAGTGAGCAAACAAAGGAAAAAAGCCATTCAGAACTTTCCTCATCGTAAAGAAGAGTCAGAAGTTGTGTCGGTGCTGGTCGGGCCCCACGGAGCCCTGACCTCAGCATCATGGAGTGAGTCTGGGATTGACATGAAGAGACAGAAGGATGTGAGGAAGCTCCATCCACACAACATCTGAGCTCAGATCTTCTACATGTTTGGAACAGCGACCAGCCCAGTTCCTCCACAAACTGTCTGCAGGTAAACCCTAGAAGAACTGAGGCTCTTCTGAAGGCAAAGCTCACACCAAATATGGATTTGATTTAGATTTCCCTTTGGTTCATTCGCCACATTTTGTTGACTGATGAAAATAAATGATTAACATTTCTGTTTTTAAGATAAGATTAGATAAGACAGGACTTTATTGATCTCAGAGTGGAGAAATTCAACAGTCACAGTAGCTCCAGGACAGTTTAGTGCAAAAAAGGGGGGAAAAGTGTGATGCAGTCAAGATAAACAATAATAAAAATAGAAATAATAATAAAAATAATAATATAAGTGCATAAGTATATGTACAAAATTTACAAAGAGAATTGAAATATAAATACTATATATATAAAATAAAGAAAGGCGTATAAAATAAACTGACAACAACATGTGAAAATTGAGACTGAACCCCCACCCTGAGTCTCAACCCTGTCGACCCGCCTCGTCTCCCTATAACCATTTTTTGCTGAGCATGTATGAAGATGTAGTCAAAAAGTCTGAATATACAGTACGGCATTCATTTTAAATCACATTGTTATCAGTGCACTCAACTTTGGACTCTTGATATGAGCATTTCTAACCTACTGATGGAGTAACTTTACACACAAAACAAGACTTTTAATTGTACCAAGCTAAAAAATGTGCCTAGCGTGTGTTACCCTTAAAAAAAAGGCCCTAAATTCCTGTCTGTAAAAAGGGGGGTTATAATTATCTCACTCTCCTAATTCCCCCTCCCGCTGTTTCATGTGACCATCTCCTCCGTCATGTTATATTTCCTGTGACCTCTCGTGACCCCTCTCTTCATTTCAGACATCTACAAAACCCTCCACACCGCTCAGTCCCTCTTTTCTCCTCCGCCAGCTCCAGATTTAACCATGATCCTTTATTCCTGGTGGCCACATCTGCACAGCAACCGCTCAACAGCTGGTGCCTGCACTGTATACGGGCACTAACAAACAGCCCCAGGAATAGCTCATGCCAGGCTCCCAGATTTCAGCGAGGGGAATCAGATGCTTCCGGAAAGACAAAAACAGATCATTCCTGTTAAAATGTACACACGGGGCGCATCGTGGGAGGACGGTAAACAAATTATAAACGGAAATCTGACTAAAGGGGAGGCTTTTTAGCAAATTTGGGTGACACCGATCTACTTAGTGTTTAGCAAATGATGCACAGATCTAAGCCAGAGTCACAGGGTTAGACTTGTGATAAACAGGAAATACGTGCTGGAGCAGTTATGCGCTCACACAAAACAAAATTACTGCTATGATTATGCTATATCACATGATTTTATTTATGTTAATTTATGCACATTATTTATAGCTATTAAAGGTCCTATATGACACAAAATGGACTGCTGTGAACTTTAAGCCATGTTATAATGCTGCTACCTCCTCAAAAACACACCTGGAGTTGTGTTTTGTTTCATTCACATGTTTGAGTAACTCTTTATTATTAGTCCGTCTACATCTCCAAAGCTCAAAATGCTCTGTTACACCTTGTGATGTCATGTAGTTGTGGCTTTACAAAGTAAACAAATGTAGTTAATATGAGTAACTGAGGTTCAGGAGCAGGACCTCGCCTCAACCGCCCTCGCCTCCCCTCCAGCGAATCACAGCTCACTTCTGCCACGCCTCAATTTCCCAGAAGCCTATTTGTAGCAGCCTAACCCGGCGACCCAGTTTGCCCCGAATAACTCGACCCCACCCTCCCAACCCTGATCTGTTCGTCTTCCAGACATAAGATGCCTACGAGGGGTGGTCCCATTCTGCTGGGCCATGTGAAAATTGAGACTGAACCCCCACCCTGAGTCTCAACCCTGTCGACCCGCCTCGTCTCCCTATAATAAACTCTTTTCACTTCGCACACGTGTTGTTGGCGTCGTCCTCGCCAGTGAACTGCCTTTTACCTTTAGTTCTGTAGAGATCGGCACTGCCAGGGCTGAAATGATTCAAATGATTCTAGTGAAGATGTGTGCAGCTTAAAAACACAGTGGAGCACTTCCTGTATCATTGTATTGTATGACATCACAAAGTGGAGCAGAGTGTTTTCTGTCTGAGAGAAGAACTCAGCCTAAATGTGCAGGATTTGTGGGTTAAACACATGTGAACGAAACAAAACACAACTCCAGGAAACTACATTATAATAGATCAGAAAATAGTGTAACACAGGCCCTTTATGTTCAAACACAGAAGATAACATCAGATAAGTTTGAATTTTAATATATAGAATGATTAAACAAATAAATTACAAATAATAAATCTCCTCCAAGGCAATAGCCCGATCTCGCAATGGTGACAAGTTACAATGACGACACCAGGAACCAATGGTAAAGAGACTGTACTTCATCCCTTATTTATTTAACTATGCCATAAAAACACACACAGGCTCATTCACTGACCTCCTGTGGCTCTGTGTGACCTCTTGACTTTATTTAGGCCTTTCTTGCAACAGGGTTTTATTACACCAGCAGAAAGTCGCGCAAGATAGATTTGTGCAGTTCAAATGATGGACATTTAATCTGTGAACATTTATAGCATTTAAACTGCACACATCCCTCAGTCTAGGCTAATATATCTACAACACAAAATCAATTTTTAATTTTATTTCTAGAATCAGTCTGAGTGAACAAGTTATTTCTGTTTTATTCATGACCATAATGTTAGTTTTGCTCAGGAGTAGTTCACAAATGTTTTCGTCTTTCTTCCGTCGGTCGTTGTGGATAAATTCTTCATGGACAGAATCTGTTCTTTGTTCCTTGTTGGATGAAGATTTCGTGTTGGGGCAGATTTACGAAGCTGCTCAAAAATGTGCAACACTTTCCACAGGTATTTTTATTTATTTTATTGGTAGAAAAGCACTGACAGGAAGTTGCGTGACTGAACCCCGCTGCACTTCCTGCCGTTGTGAGAATCGTCTGTTACACTGAAATGCATAGGAGTTATTGTTTGCCTTCAATCAAAATCTCACCATAACAGAGTAGCTGAGATAAGTGAGAACAAATAAACTACAATATAAACGTTTCCCAGTGAAGTGAATGCTACCTGGCTTCACATCACATCATATATTATGGTTTGTACGCTGTGGTGCAGATTCAAACAGGTACGTGTATAGAGTTTGTTATGTAAAGCAACCGTCTCTACTCAGGCCTTTCTAAACTGTTTTCCTTGGTACAAAATGACTCACTGATGTCTCCTTGAGTTCCTGTCTCTCTTTATAATACACAGGACAGGGCGTATTCAGAGCTTCAGCCTGTTTTATATTTGTAGATTTTGTAGCTTTTGTCAGATCCACTTTTCCCAGTCTCAGCCCCTCGACTCCTGACTCACCTCCTCCGGGGAACGTTTGCCATATTGACAAATTCATTTCACGATCTTTCATTTGGACATTTCTCAGGATTTTTTCCATGCTTTGAAGTCAGGCGGATTGTGTATAAGGAAACCCACTTCCAAAAATATTGATCATCTCACGAGCAGACAGTGTTTAGAGGAGGTCAGGCCCGTCACTGGGCACAGGCGGAAAGCATTTGACCCGTTACTGGACCACGGCCTCTGGGAAATGTCCCTGTGACCACAGTGAGTCACAGCTCATGTTTTAATCACGAGTTCTGTTACTATTGTCCATGAGTTTGGTTCTTTCTTTAAAGCTGCACTGTGTAATGTGTCCAGTGGAGGGTCCATCACCTGACTGTGCCTAAAATGTTTCACAATATGGCCATGAACTTAAGAATCTCCATGGAGACTTGCAGGATAAATTACAGGTTAGATTTGTGGAGAGGCGATCACACTCGCAGTAAGAATGAGTGTTTTTAAGATATTTTTGAGCAATAAATAACACGTGTAGCTGAATAAATGCAAGACAGATACGTTTAATGCCACAGTGTGGAAATTTACACCAAAGCATTAACATCTCCATGGAGACAAACAGGTTGTGAACCCTCTCCAGAAAAGTTACACAGTGCACCTTTAAGTGAACAGGCAACAGGCAAATATTCACCTGCAGGAAAAGTAAAACATGAGCTGAGCACAAACTGTCACCATTCATCTGTCTGCAGGTTTGAACTGCAGAGTTCTGAAAATCATCCAGATCCAGATCAGATCATCAATCAAACTTTATTTTAGTGTTTCATGCAAAAAAAAGCCACACAAAGCGTGAGGAGACTTCTTCCCTCACCTGTAAGTTTCACCTCGGGCCTTTTCTACCTGCCCAGACGATTCTCACGTTATCAGAGAATCAGAGAATCAGATCAGAATCAAAATCACTTTTATTGCCATTGTCAGTGAACAAAATTTATTAGGAACTGTTATGGCGTCATGATGCAACATTAAACAAAGAATAATAATAATATGATGATGATGAAATAAAATATAACAATAGGGGCATGTAGTAGTATTAAAATAAGTTAAAACAGTTACTTTAATATACAATGCAAAATATACAATAGGGCAGAAGCACAGTGCAAAGTGTCAATCACCTCTGCTCAAACACTGCCCCGCCCACTGCTCCAACCAACCAATCAGAGCTCAGCATTGGCCAATCAGAGCTCAGCATTGGCCAATCAGAGCTCAGCATTGGTCTATCAGAGCTCAGCATTGGCCAATCAGAGCTCAGCATTGGCCAATCAGAGCTCAGCATTGGTCTATCAGTGAACCAAAACCATGTTATCCTGAATTCAGTGCACACATTTGTCTCTTTTTGAGAGACAAATCTCTTCTGTCCTTTGAACTATACTTTGACCACATTTTCCACCTTTTATTTGGCTTTGTTTAGACTAGAGTAATGCTTGAAGCTAAATCGAAGTCGACGTTGATGAAGAGCTCCAGACTCCTGCTCGCTCCACGTTGCACCAGGCCGGGCAATGACAGATGAAAGTCCAAAACAGTGAGAAGGAGCGAAAGAACAAAACCACACACAATCAGACAGTCACACGTATTTGTATTAGTGCAGTCTGACTCAGACTTTTGGCTGCACAGATCAAAGTTTACAAGTACAAATGCTCTGAAAAGTCTGCCCCGAAACACTGTCAAATGTAAATATTCACCAGAACAATTTATGAACAACAACTGAGACATTTTTCATAACAAATGGGCCACTAACTGATTTGAAGTCTAACAAAAATGCATTTTCTTCAAAGGCCGATAAAATGAGCTTGTATAGCACAATTCACACACAAAGTAAATCCAAAGAACTAAAGGGCGATAAAGTCACAATAGAATTACAAACAAATAAGTCAGTAAAACAGAATTCATCACAATAAAACGAAACGGTTGTTTTATTGTGATTAAAAACGGTGGCGGCAACACTCATGCCTCACAGCAAGAAGGTTGTGGGTTTGATCCTTTCTGTGTGAAGTTTGCATGTTCTCTCCGTGTCTGGATGGGTTTCCTCCAGGTTCCAGTTTCTCCCATCAACCTAAAACATGCAGCAGCCTATGAACTAACATCAAGGACCATGACGTCCACCCTCCTGTGGGCTCCACCCGCAGAGGGGTTCATGGGGGGTCAGGTGCTCTGAGGATTGGGCAGCAAACTGTGGGAGAAAGTGGAAGGAAAACAAAACGGTGTCAATAAATTCCTTTCATTTGTTATAATAAGAATTTTGAGCCTAATTTTGAACATTATCAGAACAGAGATGTAAATGACCTCTGCTCATGTTCTGTTGTGAATTAAAGGTGCACTGTGTAACTTTTTTCACCTGCTTGTTTCTATGGATCCACAGTATGACATTAAACAGCTCTGCCTTACATTTATTAAATTACAGGTGGTTTTATAGCTCAAAAATACCCGAAAAACAGGCATTCTGACTGTGACCTGTAACTTTGGTCTCCATGGAGACAGAAAGGTTTAATACCGCACTGTGAAACATTCCAGACAAAACAAAAACAGTGAAGAAAAGCTTTTGACAGTCCCTCCATCAGAGAAGTTACACAATGCACCTGCAATGTCTTCTGGGAGATAAGGTTTTCATGCACATTTGTCCACGGTTTCCTCATTAGTGGTGCACATATGTGAGAGCTGCAGGTGCTCCTGTTTACTGTAAACTCAACTTGAGGCAGTGGGAGATCTGCTGGAGCTTTATTAAGTCCTGTCCAATCAAACGGCAGCATTTGAATCTGTGGTTTCTGCACATTCCCAGAGAAAAGGCACTGGTTTTATTGTGGCGCTGCGTGTGACACTGTGGGACATGTGCTTCAGTAAAGTTTCTGCAGGTTCTGTGTAATAAATTGTGATAAATCAAATCACAGTGCACATAAAGTTGAAGGCTGATGACTGCAGGCGATACGGTTAAAAATGGGTTTTTTAAAACAGGTGGGACTTTACTAGCCTCTAAAATATGTTATATTTATTAGCTAAAATAATGTGATGTAAAACCTGCTCAGCTAAGCCAAAAGGACTGGACCGAATTCTGCAGAGTCACATCTGAGACGGTTCCTCACTTCTCAGGGACCTTCATCTGGACAACTGAGGAATTACACCGAGTGCCATCATAATAATCACAATCTTCCATTATTAAAGATGCACTATGTAACTTTTCTGTCGAGGGGTCCATCACCTACTCATCTCCATAGTGATGCTTTTGCTTTGTGTGTTCTGTGGTATGCAAACCCATCTATCTTACATTTATTTAATTAAATGCAACATTTATTGTGTTTTCTTGCTAAAATACCTTTAAAACATGGAAGCAGATCTCCTCTCCACAGAGCTTACCTGTAAACTGGTGATGTCACCTGCTCGTTTCCAAGTTACAGGTAAGTAGTTTGATAAGGATTTATTGATAAGATAAGATTTAAATGATATAGTTTTATCAGACCTTAGACAGTATCTCACACATCACAATAAATATAATAACAAAGAGCAGAAATATGAATGGTAATAATACATTCAAAATAAATATAGAAATATACTAAATATATCTTGCATGAGCCACCACAGTACCTCCAGTACCTTACTGCACATATTGAAAGACCTGAGCTTTCTCAGGAAGTCAAGTCTCCTCATGCCCTTGTACACAGCAGTACTGTTGTCCCTCCAGTCCTGCTGGTATTTACAGCAGTTCACTATTTCCACATCATGGCCCTGGATGGTGACGGGCTCCACTGGTGTCCTCTTCCTCCTGAAGTCAAACACCACTTCCTTTGTCTTGTCAACGATCAGGAGCAGATGATTCACTCCAGCTCCTGTCCATCCCGACCTGACCCTACCCCCGAGCGTCATCAGAGAGGTGCAGGTGCCAGGACACGGAGGAGTGAACAGGAACGGAGACAGGACTGTACCCTGAGGAGCACCTACATTCATGACAAATCAAACAGGGTGCTCTGCAGTCGTGCACACGGAGGCCTGCGGGTAGTAATCAGTAATCAATGGATTACTGACTACAATGGAGACAATGGAGGAGCTGACACTCATCCTCCTGAGCAGCTTCTCACTCATCACAGACGGCTGGATCATATTGTGTTGTATATTCTGAACTCACTTCTGTCACACAGTAGATGCACTTCAAAGGTCCAGTGACTCAGAGGTGTTATATACAAGAGAAAAGACATTAGATAAATGTGTAATTATGAGTTGTTGTTGTTTTTATACCTTTATTTGCCCAGGAAAGTCCCACTGACATCACTAATCTCTTTCAAAGGAGTCCTGCCAGGCCCACGTCACTTTCATACTTAGCTCGAGTTAAGCTTCAGGTGAATGAGAACCAGGAGCGTAATGGCCGTTGAACAAATCCAATAGACAAGTGAGTGTTGAACTAATGGCCTGTGACACTTTCATATATTTAATTAAATCCGATCATCGGCCTATTAATAACCAGTGTTGATTTCATTGGCTGTGCTTCCATTTTCAAACACATTTGTAACTAAACAGTATTGGCTGTTGTTCCCGTAGACTGTAGAAAGAAGTGGGTTCAGGAAGTGTGATGTAGCGTTCAGCTCCAGTCAAATGAGGCTCACTGAGGCAGATATAGGGGAAAATTTGGAGCCGAGTTCTATATTAGGAATAGGAATTGATTTATGGACAAAAGAGTGAAATAAAAACACCAGGATCATGTAGAGAGGGTTAATACAAACATTTTAAGACCAGAATAACAAGCCTGATGGTAACAGACTTGTTCACTTCTTGCAGGTTAGTTATGTCCATGTATATATATATAGTCTATAACTGTTCCCCATCAGCTCCTGTTACAAAACATGTGACTAATGTAAATAAATCTATGCTGTTCCATATGTATTGGAGGCATAGTTATCTTTATTTACCCTCAGATGAACCTGAAATCCCTCTGGATCAAGTGCCATCATTAAACTGGCCCTATCAGACTTCAGTGTGGATCGTTAATGCCGTGTCCTCAGCTCGTCCACTTTAAGACCTGGAATGGCCTTTTATGTGTGTAAGACCTGAGGCCAGAGGGTGAAGACCTGAGGCCAGAGGCTGAAGACCTGAGGCCAGAGGGTGAAGACCTGAGGCCAGAGGGGGAAGACCTGAGGCCAGAGGGTGAAGACCTGAGGCCAGAGGCTGAAGACCTGAGGCCAGAGGGTGAAAACCTGAGGCCAGAGGGTGAAGACCTGAGGCCAGAGGGTGAAGACCTGAGGCCAGAGGGTGATGCAGGAAAACTGTATGGAATATGTGCTGGAACATTGGCCTGGATAAATACGGGTAGTAGTAGTAGTAGTAGTAGTAGTAGTAGTAGTAGTAGTAGTAGTAGTTGGTTTGGTTTGGTTTGGTGTTTGGTTTGGTTTGGTCCTGGTTTGGTTTGGTTTGGTTTGGTTTGGTTTGGTTTGGTCCTGGTTTGGTTTGGTCCTGGTTTGGTTTGGTCCTGGTTTGGTTTGGTCCTGGTTTGGTTTGTTCCTGGTTTGGTTTGGTTTGGTTTGGTTCTGGTTTGGTCCTGGTTTGGTTTGGTCCTGGTTTGGTCCTGGTTTGGTCCTGGTTTGGTTTGGTTTGGTCCTGGTTTGGTCCTGGTTTGGTTTGGTTTGGTTTGATCCTGGTTTGGTTTGATCCTGGTTTGGTTTGGTCCTGGTTTGGTTTGGTTTGGTTCTGGTTTGGTCCTGGTTTGGTTTGGTCCTGGTTTGGTTTGGTCCTGGTTTGGTTTGGTCCTGGTTTGGTTTGGTCCTGATTTGGTTTGGTTTGGTTTGGTCCTGGTTTGGTTTGGTTTGGTCCTGGTTTGGTTTGGTTTGGTCCTGGTTTGGTTTGGTCCTGGTTTGGTTTGTTCCTGGTTTGGTTTGGTTTGGTCCTGGTTTGGTTTGGTCCTGGTTTGGTTTGGTTTGGTTTGGTTTGGTCCTGGTTTGGTTTGGTTTGGTTTGGTCCTGGTTTGGTTTGGTTTGGTCCTGGTTTGGTTTATTCCTGGTTTGGTTTGGTCCTGGTTTGGTTTGGTCCTGGTTTGGTTTGGTTCTGGTTTGGTTTGGTTTGGTTTGGTTTGGTTTGGTCCTGGTTTGGTTTGGTTTGGTCCTGGTTTGGTTTGGTTTGGTTTGGTCCTGGTTTGGTTTATTCCTGGTTTGGTTATGGTTTGGTTCTGGTTTGGTTTGCAAATACAACTTGTAATTTTCAGATTTTCCGTCAGCTGAGACACAATAAGAACAGTCGCTCTTTCACATCCATCAGCCGCTGTAACTCTGGTCTGTTCAGTCCCAGATGAAAAGCTCCACTGATCTTACGGACGAGTATTATGATCTGAAACAGGATTCGGCAGCTGTCAGCACCTGCAGAAGAGTTTAGACAGGTTTAAAGCTGCACTGTGTAACTTTTTTGGTGTAGGATCTGTCAGATGCTTTTCCTCTGCTCGGCCTGGAATGTTGACATTAAACAGATCTGCCTCACATTTATTCAATACAGGTGCTTTTATACTCAAAAACACCCAGAAAAACAGGCGTTCTGACTGTGAGCGGCGTCGCCTCTCCACAGATCTGACCTGGAACTTGGTCTGGTTTGGTCTCCATCGAAAACAGAAAGGTTTAATACTGTGAAACATTCTAGACAAAGCATTAATATCTCTATGGATAAAAGCATTTGCCTGACCCTGTACCAGAAAAGTTACACAATGCACCTTTTAAATAACAAGTGAACTTTTTCTCTATTAAAATATCAGATGTTTTTCTATTCTAAATAATTTCATATTCGTGTCGTCTAAAACTGTAATTTCGATTTGATTTGATTAAGTTAAACCCGAGGGCAACGCTGTTTAGGCCTATTACAATAACACATTTTGAAGTATGATATATTACTGCAGTAAATATAGTCGATAAATGACAATATTGCAACTAATTTAGGCCAAAAAAAAAGCCCAAGAGCAGATTTAAAACACCAAAATCGTGAGCTGCAATAAATTAACAGCAGAATGAAACACTTTAGCACTTAGTTTGCATCTGTAATGAGCCACAGAAGTCATTCACTCAACCTTTTACGGCTTAAATCTGATCTTATAGCCACAAAAATAACCCCAAATCCCCCAGTAGTGCAGTGAAAAAGTGCACACGATACACACTGAGCTCAAAAATATAGTTCCGTCTCTCACACGTGGGATGATAAGTCGATATAGTTCATAAATATCGTGACAGGCCCGGCGCTGCTGTGAGACCAGCCCTGAATATAATACGCTCTGAATGCCACGCTTTAAGTCTATAAGTGGAAAGGCTTTTGTGAGTGTGTGCGCTGCTGAAGAGGGCGTGAGTGCACTGAGGCTGGAGCGGAGCGTGTCCGGGCAGGGGCGCGTTCACCTGTCCTGACAGGGCTCTTACGCAAGATCTGCTCCAAAACAACTGGCTCACGTCTCAAATAATACAGCAACTGCCAGGGTAAACTTTCTTTTATTTACTGCAGTGTTGTTTTTCCTTGGAGGGAGTGGAGTACCTGCTGTAAACCTAAAGGTCTTATGTTACAGAAAATTGAACTGATGATAGAAAGTTGTCACCTCCTCAAAAACAAACCTGTTGAGCTGTGTTTTGTTTAATTCACACATGTTTGAGTAATCCTGGTTTATGAGTTTGGCTGCGTCTCCAAAGCTGTAGTGGGAGTTTTCACGTCAACAGCTCCTTTTACCTTTTAGTTGAGAAGAGATTGGCAGGTCTGAAATTATCCAAATGATTCTTGTGAATGTGTGTGTGGAGTTTAACCCTTGAAGACCTACAACATCATATACGATACAGAGGAATATGTTTTCTGTAACCGCGCAGAACTTTCTAACCGTAAAAGACAGAAACTTCCTTTTCCCCTCTGAAAGTGCAGACATAGAGGTTTCCGTACATTTCTGCGGCTTTATCCTACGTCACACTCACGCTGTGTGATGACGTGAGCAAAACGAGTGTCCAATAGGAACTTTGTTTTCCCCAAACTCATGCGCTCCGTCCATTTTGATCGAGCCAAACTTTGCCAAAGAGTGAAGTGAGTCAAGATGGTCGACTCCTCTGACTGTGTGTGTTTAGAACGAGTGAAAAAGTCGCTCTAAGTGGAGTTAATTCTCACACACATGGAAAATGACACATCTTGGTGTGTGTAATTGTGCATCTCTTTCTATTTTTATTTAAAGGTTTATTTCACTCAAAATGAACAAATCCAAATGTAATAAACACCTGGAAATGCAGAAGTGCTGTGGCTCTGGCCCTGGACCTGACAGGAGCTGTTTCCAGGACTGGACCAGGAAAGTCATGGAGCGATTACACTTTTTTTTAGTTTTTAGGGCAATAAGGAGATTTTTAATTTACTTACAGACTTGATATTTTGCATTTTTGTAGCTAAGGCCCTAAATTAAGCATTTTTTATGTCCAAAAAGTTCTACATGTTTGCTGTG
>CM060669.1:3750000-3850000 GCA_030686955.1 Odontamblyopus rebecca
TCATCCATGTCGTGTTTTCTCAAGTATTGGTTCATTTTGACTGGAAAGTGATTGTTTTGTTTTCAGGTTTTATCATAAAGTTATGTTAGTCGTAGCAGAATGAAGACGGAATATTACGTTACAATCCGCGATTAGACTGAACGAATCGTTATGAGTAGTTTTCGCTCGTTTATTTGAGCAGAATGTGCTTTGCCTCGTACCGGGGCTGGACAAATAGCCCACCGGTGAATAAAAACAGGCAGCAAGAACACCATAATATTATCAAACCCCCCCAGTTATCATAAAATTATATCCAAATATTACATTAGAAAGGTTAGACTATAATATTAAATGGCTTTTTTTTTTTCCTGAATCGCAGCAGAGCCAGTCCAGACCAAAAAGTTCAGGGTTGATTGTTTCTCCCAATCCAAACCTGCTCTGTTTATTGTATAAGCAGCTCTCACTCCAAAACATGAACTGCAGGTGTGACAGTGGTGAGTGAGTGAGTGCTGGTGGTGCTTAACACCATCGGGTCTGGAGTGAATGAACAAAGCTCTGTTAATAAAGCTCTGTTAATAAAGCTCTGTTAATAAAGCTCTGTAAAGCTTTGAGGACACATGTCTGTGAAAAAGCTCTATATGATTATGATTCTTCTTCTTCTTCTTCGTCTTCTTCGTCTTCGTCGTCTTCGTCCACTTCTTCTTCTTCGTCTTCTTCTTCTTCGTCGTCGTCGTCGTCTTCTTCTTCGTCGTCGTCTTCGTCGTCGTCGTCTTCGTCTTCTTTTTCTTCGTCTTCTTCTTCGTCTTCGTCGTCTTCTTCTTCGTCTTCGTCTTCGTCTTCGTCTCCGTCGTCTTCTTCTTCTTCTTCTTCTTCTTCTTATTATTATTATTATTATTATTATTGAGGTCAGAATATGGCGTCTGCTGATGCTGCATCTGATTATGTTTTTGTCCAAGAATCAGGAAGTGGAGCCAATAATGTAAAAACTCGCCGGTAATGTAGGAAAATGTCTGAAACAAGAATTAAATAAGAAATTATTAGATTGTTGACAGCAGTTTTTAAACCAGCCAATAATGTCATAACTAACCGATAATGTAATATGTCACTACATTATTGGCATCAGGTTATTACATTATCGTTTTAGACATTTTCCTACATTACTGGAAAGTTATTACATTATCGGCTTTATTACCTAAATATTATGACATCATTGGCTGCTACAGTGTACTTTGCTAGTTGTTTTTAGCTTTACCCTGACGACAGGAACTCAGCTCTGGTGTCTGAAAGTTTATGTGAATAATTTGGATGCTCTGAACACATGAGGTAAGTGAGGAATAACCTTTGACCACTGCAGGCCGTCGACAGACAGTAAAAATCAGGCAACTTTCATATTTCTACTTGAAAATTGTGGCGTATATACAGATAATTTCCCACGTATCTGAAATTCCCGATAAACTTCCTGCATTTCAATGAGCAAAAACTTGTGATGTGTTGAAATATTTTTTTACCGTCAATAATTTTAAAGTTTCGTGTACACTGTATTTATCGACTGGATTTGTACAGTTATAGCTAAAATTTGACTAATAATTGCATATTGTTCACTGCGTCATCTTATTTTGTTCTCATTGTTTTTAAGGGAGACCATTTTAAGATCTGTCCAGGGACGACAGATGAAAAATGGCCGTTTGGTTAATTCTGGTGCATTTACAGCTGTGTTAATTAATGTGCACTGTCCCTGTCAAATAAACCAAGAAATAAATAAATAAATAAAGGGACTGTGGTTTTAAACTTGATGCTCCAGTTAGTTGTGTGGTGCAGAGCGGCTTTTTTCCACTTGAGACAAACCGGCCAAAGTGAAACCGATTTTATCTCGTCACAATTTTGAAATTTTAATCCAATGCTTTTATTACCTCTCGTTTAGATTATTGTAATTCACTCTACACGGGAGTAAAACGTCACTTTCTCGCTCGCAGCTCGTGCAGAACGCAGCCGCTCGCCCTTTAACTGGATCACGTAAACCTGAGCACACGTCCCCGTCCTTCAGGCGCTTCACCGGCTCAGATTGAGTTTAAAATTCTTTTATTTGCTTTTAAATGCCTCCATGGCCCCTCAGTATCTGTCTGACCTCCTCTCGTGCCCTCAGGTCCACAGACCAGACTCGCCTCTGTGTCCCAAAGACCAGGAGAAAACAGAGGGGGGATCGGGCATTTGCCGAGGCTGTGGAATCGGCTCCTGCTGCACATAAACCGACTCACTGCCTGTTTTTAAGCCCCTTTTAAAACCTCACTTCTTCACCTTGGCTTTTAACACAGTTTAAGGGTCGACTTTTTACCTGTATTTGTTTTGTATTATATTTTTATCTGTACCCGTCACTGTAATTGTCACTGTTTGTATCTGTTTGTGTGCAGCACTTTGGTCCATGTTGTTTTTAACCCTCGAACACCTACGTGATCGTATTCGATAACGAGGAATATGTTTTCTGTAACCGCGCAGAACTTTCTAACCGTAAAAGACAGAAACTTACTTTATTCCCTCTGAAAGTGCAAACAGAGCGGTTTCCGGGAGTCCGTCAAAATTTTGTTTTACTCACATTATGACAATAAAGTATCTTGAATCTTGAATCTTCTGTTCATATCTGCCCTCGATCCTGACGTGCACAAAACGAGTGTCAGGAGCTGTTTCCAGGACTGGACCAGGAAAGTAATGGAGCGATTACACTTTTTTTGTTTTTAGGGCAATAAGGAGATTTTTGATTTACTTAAAGACTTGATCTTTTGCATTTTTGTAGCTAAGGCCCTAAATTAAGCATTTTTTATGTCCAAAAAGTTGTTTCTACATGTTTGCTGTGTGTTTTGTATACAAGTGTGAATTTTCTTTTCTTTTTTTTGTTTTTCATCTCTATTTCTGGTCCTGTAGCTTTTATCACAGCCTCATGACACAACTACAGCAGCAGATTGTGAAATAACAGGTTGGACTGAACAAAAGGAGGTAGAACACTTCATTAGGGGTAAAAGGGGCAGTTTTAAAAGCAAAATTAAGAAAAAAAATCCAGGCGAGAAGAAATGTCCTAAAACTGCCCTCAGGTCTTCAGGGGTTAAAGTGCTTTAGAAATAAAGTTGAGCTGAGTATCAAACCAAGATAAAACTGCCAAACTAAATCGTGTTTTTGCTTCGCCTTATTCCACGTCCAGCGGTCCTCACCCCGTTCCTTCTTTTTCAGACTCCCATTAACAGGAGCTTGTGTAACGCGAAGGCCACCGCTTCACCGGACCCTTTCAGACCACCGCCGCCTTTCAGCATAATCACATGAAAGCCCTGTTTGCGTAGAAGTGCGGTCCCACCTCTCACAGGACTGAACGGGTCTGCGGGCCGAGATGGCCGTCGCCTAGGCAACCGGCGCCACTCATTTGCGCCGATGTGGAAGGAGCTCATTGTGGCTATTAGCGCCGGTGATTCACTCCAGTCATTCTAGGACATGTCTCGTTCTGCGGGGACATGGATAAAAGTATATAGAGGGTTACGGAAAATGGAAAATCTATCACCGCTGTCACCGAGAGGTTTATGGGAGCTAAGAATGTAATTTTAAAATGAAACTTGACCTTGGAGGACAGTCAAAATGTAAGGTCGAAATATAACTTTAGAAGAATTGGAGGAGACGGTTTATGAGACAGGAATATATTAGGCACTTTATGAATGGCTGAACAGGAAGAAAACAGGATAATGAGCGTGTTTTTCAAATTAAAAGGTCAAGTGAAAGTGAGGACCTGGAAATAAGGTTTATAATGATCGCTGATTTATTACTGTGGACCACGTTGATTTATATGTAAACTATATGGAGAAGATTAACGGTTTGAACAGCTGAAATGTCCGTCTGGAATTCACATAAAGGGCAATTTGATCATCGCAGCAGGTTTAGACTGAGCCGTTTTCTGCGTCATTATTGCGTTGTCAAAAAACTAGAAGAGTTTTAGTGGAAAAGGATTTATTATAAATGATAGAAGTGATATGAAAGGCCCGTAATCTGCTGTTTCCTGCTCTGTGCTGTAATGTTGTTTCCTCATCAGAAACGTACCTTGAGTTTTGTTTGGTTTCTTACACACAGCTCTCAAAGGATGGGAAAAAAAAACAACAAAAAAACAGAGTTTCAGTGTCTATAAATCAATAAAAATGTGTGTTTTGAGACCGTTTTTAAGAATTTGCCCAAACTACACACATACACAAGACTTCAAACGCCCATATGACACTATTTTAATGTTGTTTCCTCATATAAACAGACCTGGAGTTGTGTTTTGTTTCATTCACACTGAGTTTTTCTCTCAAATGGAAAACACTCTGTTCCACCCGGTGACGTCGTGCGGCAATACAGGAAGTGCTCCACCGCGTTTCTAAACTCCATACAACGAATTTCAAACCCCAGAATCGACCGTCTCTACTGAACTAAAGGTAAAAGTAGCTGTAAACATGAAAACCACCGCCTCATGACATCACAAAGTGGAACGGAGCATTTTGAGCTTCGTGTGGACGGACTGACATAAAATAAGAGGTTTATTCAAACGTGTGAATGAAACAAAACACAGCTCCAGGTCTGTTTGTGATGAGGAAACATAACAAGAGTCCATTTTGCGTCATAAAGGACCTTTAATGAAGTCAGAATTGCAGTTTAAGATGGATGTGCTTAAACTACAAAAGCCCCATTATTACAGGCAGTGTTGTTTACCAATTATTACACTATGAGTAGACTAATTATGCACTATTGTGATTAATGAGGAAAAAGTCATAATATATTTTTTACTTTTCTGTCAAATTTCCTTTAGTGTTAATGAGTAAAAGATTTTGCGTCACTGAACGTTGCTTTTTAAAGACGTATGAACACAGCCGCTTCCTGCACTGAGTGGTTTCCAGAAACTTCCTTAGAAAATCATTGTTATTATGTATTATTAACGGGTTTTGTGAGAGTGCGGGTCTTAATTGAAGCCTCATCTTGAGTCTGTGGACAGGAGGACGTTAAATCAATCTGTGCATAATAAACTGTGAGAGTCGGAATCGATGCTTTGAGCGAAAACCAAAGCACTCAGCAAATGCCCCATCGACTTTCAGCAAACACCTCTGTAACCCGGACTGACCTGGGCTAGAGCCACTGCGCCCATTTTTACCGGCGTTGGCTTTCTTAGGCTGAACGGGTCACCTCTCTCCACGGATCTGACCTGTAACCTGGTGAGCTGTGTCACGTTTCCATGGACCAGCACCAAAACAAACACCAAAACTTCCACATTTGAGAATTATATTGGTTTTCATTGGTTTTTATCTTATTATAACTTGTTGTATTGTATTTTCTATAAAGGTGCATTGTGTAACTTTTTGGTTGGGGGTCCGTCACCTGCTTGTTTCTACGGATATGTCATTGCTCTGCCTGGAATGTTCCACAGTGCGGCATTAAACAGATCGATTATTCAAGTACAGGTGGTTTTATAGCTCAAAAAATCCTGTAACTTGGGTCTGGTTTTGTCTCCATGAAGATAAAAAGTTAAAGCCGCACTGTGAAACATTCCAGACAAAGCTATAACGTCTCCTTTGAGAAAAACATCTGCCAGAAAAGTTACACAATGCACCTTTAAATAATCAAGCCAGAACACCAGCGTTCGGCTGATCTGTGGTCAGTTTTGGCAAATAGGCAAATGCTAAGGGCGCCACCGCTCCACTAGGGGGCGCCGAGCGCAAAAATCGGCGATGGGGGATAAAATCCTCCACTGTCTAAAACATCGTCACTATGAACTGTTTGATTTCTTGTGAGTATCTGTACTCTGGCAGTATTTTTTTTTTTTTTTTGCAATCCAAGGGGCGCCACCTGAAATCTTGCCTAGGGTGTCAACATGGTTAGGGCCGGGCCTGAGTTTTGGTGATATTCAGGATACAGTTATTTTTCTAAATTTAATACAGAACTGATCACACATTTTTGGCTTTGAACTACACAGTTTTAGTGAGATAAAAAAGCTTTTACAAGTTAAAACTAAAAAATAAATCTGTTTATCATTATATCTCATGTTTTTACACTATAATTTAAAGGCAACTCAGTGTAAAAGTCTTCAGAATAATGAACCCTCCCTCTGATTGGCCCGTGTATCAAACATTATAACATACAGTACACACATATGCACATACGTTTAGTCTGTATAATTTATACATTTTCAAAGTATTCTTCCCATTAATGTCATAATGATGCTGTCATATCCTAAGGTTTTGTGGCTCAGTTGAAAAAGTGTGTGTCCCTTATTCTTTTTAAAGCTTCTGTCACACAAAACTGAGTATTTTGAGCTTTAAGTCACATTTATGTTGTTACCTCCTCAAAAACAGACCTGGAGCTGTGTTTGTTTCATTCACACTTGTTTGAGTGACTCTTTATTATCAGTCTGTCCACATCTCCACCTGGTGACGTCCTGCAGTTGTAGTTTTCAAGTTAAAAGCTCTTTTTCCGTGTAGTTCAGTAGAGACGGGGAATCCCAGGGCTGAAATCATCCAAATGATTCTAGTGAAGGTTTATGGAGGTTAAAAACACAGTGGAGCACTTCCTGTATTACCGCATGACATCACAAGGTGGAACAGACGTTTTCCATTTGAGAGAAAAACTGTGTGAATGAAACAAAACAGAACTGCAGTTCTGTTTGTGATGAGGAAACAACATTAAAACAGATCAGGAACAGTGTCACATGGGCCCTTTAAGTCTCGTGTTTGTGCATCATTTGGACAAATTCTTAAAAACAAACTCAAAACACACACGTTTTCCATTGATTTACAGACACTGGACCTCGGTTTTTTTGTTTTTTGTTTTTTAATCCTGACTGACATGTTTGAAAGTCCTTGAGGATCAGCAACATGTTGTCAACAAGTTTAAACAGAGTGAGAAGCAGACGGCTCCTGTCACTGCTTCATGTCCACTGAGTGTGTGGAGAAAACCTGTTTAACTGACACATGCACCTCCTCCACCGCTCCCCTGCTCCACGCTGCAAAAAGCAACGTTAAAATGACTTCACTTAAGAACATTTGACTTTATTTGACCGGATTCAACAACAAGAAAATGATCTACCAATGGACAAAAGTGTGTTCTTCTTAATTCAAGCAACGTTACATTTAGTTTAAGTGCGGAGAGTTGTGTTTTTCTTTTCTCAAGCGCAGAAAGATGTGTTTTAAGTACAAAAAGTCTTAGATATTTTACTTGTCAAGTGAAATTGACTCAAATCCTGATCAAACTTCCTGAACTGAAGTAATGCGAAGTGAAGTTTTTGCAGTGCTTTGCTTCACCCGTTGGAGCCGGCACCACCGCAGCCTGTGCGTGACTGTCCGGACGGAAAAACAGGAAGCAGTACAGACGATAACTGTAAGTGCAGCTAATGAAGCAGGAGGTGTGAGCGCACGTGTCGTCACAGATCGAAACGAAACACAACAGCAGTGATTATGTAATGGAAAGAAGAGCCGACGATACTGAGAAGCAACACGGCAGAACCACAAAGAGGTTTTATTTATTGCATTTAATTGGCCTCCATTAGTTATGAGCTCTTCTTCCTGGGCTGGATATGTTTTAACAGGAGGTTTGTTTGTATTTTGGTGAGAAGAATAAACCTACAGACACTTTTTACTGCAGTTATAGAAAGTTCAGTCTGACCTGTCCACACTGCAAAAAAGGATTTTCTAGCCTCTTAAACTGACTTGAATTAAGCAGATTCATCTTAAAAGATCAATTTAAACATTTTTTTACTTAATAACATGAGTTTTTTTTTTTACTTGTTTCAAGATATTCCATCCTGATTTATCTTATCTCGATATTACAACTTATTCTAAGCACTTTTTATATTAACTCAGTCCAGGTTAAGCCTCTTTAACTTCCTTCTCAAACCAATAAGGTGAAAAATCTTGCCATAAATACTTGAAACTCGTGTTTTCTGCTTAGAACAAGATTCATATTTCGTCTTGTTTTAAGAAAACTTGGTAAGTGAAAATTTCACTTAAAATACTGCATTTTTACCTCAAAATTTGTATTTTTTTCTTATTTTTGATAGGCCTTTTTTGCGGTGCACTGATAAGATTTGATGGTGCATTTTTACATGGTCTGACCTTAAATCAATTAAAATAAACTAATTGATATTGTCAGTGTAAGAAAATGATTATTTACAGCTTCTATATCTTCTATATTCTGTGAGCTTTAAGCCGGGTTATGATGTGACCTCCTCAAACATGCCTGGAGTTGTGTCTCGTTTCATTCACACATGTCAGACTGATCCTGTTATTAGTCTGTCTACGACTCAATCAATCAGTAAAACTTTATTGATCCCTGTAGGGGAAATTCAGATATTGCAGCCACATCCCAGACGCACCTTCAAGAAAAACAAGACAGCGACATAAGGAGAGGAGGAGGAGAAAAAAAAGAGAAATCTCCAGAGTTCAAAATGCCCTGTTCTTGTGCTGTCCTGAAGCGATGGTCAACTCCAAGACTGAAATCATCCAAATGATTCTAGCTGTGAAGGTGTGTGTGAGTTTAAAAACACAGTGGAGCACTTCCTGTATTATCACATCATCATGTTTTCTGTCTGAGCGAAGAGCCCGGATACGCAGGTTTTGTGTGTTAAAAAATGTGCGAATGAAACAAAACACAACTCCGGGTTTGTTTGTGACGAGGAAACAACACTGGAACAGAGGAAATGGAGTAAAATTGGCTTTTAAATATCCGCTCCTCGGCTTTGACATTTGGTATAATGCAATAAAATGTGAAAGCAGCGCAGATCCTAAGCCTGCACACCTGCTCTGTTCTCACGTTTGTCCCTGTCCAGCCTCCGTACAGGTCCGTCCCAGGCCGCTGTGACTGCTCGGGCCTCTCTTTGCTCCACGGCCTTTTGTCTCTCTTTCACCCGGGCTCAGCTTCCCTCTGATGATGGAGCTTTTGTCTGCTCCTGCCATCGGACCTGCACCATTCACACACACCATAAAGAGCCCTTTCACAGGCCCGACCGGAGCCGGGGCAAAGGGGGCAGAAGGGAGAGATGCTGGGACAAGAAAAGCCTATAGGAAAGAAAACTATGAGGCAGGGATGAAAAAGCCAGAGGTACTTATAGGCTCAGGAGGGTCTTTCACACCGTAACCCTTTGTGGTTTATGCAGTCATTTTACCTGGAACACACTCAATGGTTTGGCATAAACTTTTACCAGAAGGTTTAAAGGGGCAGAGGAGCTCATTCTCCAACAGATCTGTACAACCCACAGACGTATCTCTGAGTCTGAGTGAGTGACGTCTCCACAGCGTCGCTCACATGAGGCTCCTGTTGCCACGGTTACAGGAGAGAATCTGGAGCCAGGTCCATATTTGGAAATCCGACCGTGAGTATCATAGCAACAAGAGCCAATCAGGAGTGAGGAGGTTAAATTCTGCAGAAGAAGAAGAAACTTTGAGCTTTTAGCATCAAACTTTAAACAGTTTAAGTCACTGATTTATGTTGTTTGTTCTGTTACGTGCGAATAACAATAGAGTCACAATTTAACCAAATTCACTTTACTTTATGCTCGTTAAATTCTGCTAGTTCAGATTCTAGTAATGTTAGATATTCTAATTGTTTGAGATATTTTGTTATTTTATTTCAAAAATAGTCAATCGGGGCAGGAAAGTGTGAAGGAAACTTACTTAGCAGCAAAACGCACGAGCTGTCAATCAAACCTGTTGCTAACGCTAGGGGGAGGGACCTCGGGGAATGAAGGCGTCTGATTGGTCCGTTATTTATGTTCATATCTTGATTTAGGAACAAAACAGAGAAATGAAAAGTTCAGGATCCTGTGTCGCGGCTTCAGACGAACAGTTTAAGTTCAGAATGACGAGGCTCAGAGCAGCAGGTACAGACAGGGACGAGAAGATCCTAATGTGAAGGAGCCCCAAGAGCCTCCTGGAGCACTTCCTGTTTGGCACGTGGCGGCTAACGGGTTAGCTTAGTCCACTCACATATATGGACTCTGGTACAACCTTAATCCTCATTATCGCTCAGCTTAAGTTGTCAGAGGCAAAACCAGTGGAGAAACAAATGCTTAAACTTAGACTTAGACTTAGACAAACTTTATTGACCCACTAGGGAAAAGATTTGGACACAGTCGTTCACACATTACAATAAATTACAATAACAAAGAGCAACAATATAAATGGAAATAAAACATTAATACAATACAGAAAAGTAGCAAAAATAACAAAAGCCTGGTGTCAAATAAGGCTCCGAACCTGCATTTCAGTATTCGTTTTTTTTTTTAAGTAGGGATCAAATAAACAGCGGAAAATTAAAGTTTTCATCTTGTAAATCAAAATGAAAAACGAATAAACAGCCCCACTGTTTCTCAAACTGTGACACGCGTACGTTCGGTGGCACAGGGAGTGTTTTAATGCTTTAGACCTTCTCTGGGTTCATCATTATTCAGAACATCTTTAGTTATAGTTTAGTCACTTTAGACCTGATTGAGTTTATTTTTAGACCCAATTTAGACCTGAGAAATTCTGTGTTCAGATCTGGTGGAACTGGGAAAGCCAAATATCCTCTTGGTTGTGACTGGAGGAGGGAAACTTTACTTTATTCATTTATTTAAAGGGCAGTGCACAGTTAAACATGAGGCCAAGGCACCAGATCAGAGCCACATCTGTCGTCCTTAAACATTTACAATTATCATTTCATCAATGCACAGAAATAACAATAAAATTTACACCACGATAAACTCATCTGTATTGAATCGTATTAAAACTACATAAATAGTAACTCAAAAAAAGAAAAAAACAATCAATTCATCATATAAAATTTCACATATTATTTCATTAACATCATTCGCAGATAAAAACTACAGACAATAAACACTGTGTCAGCAATAAGACCGTTCTACAAAAAAGAAGAAGTTAAATTACCATTATTCTAAATATTTGTCCCACTTAAGTCCACACAGACACCACTGCACCAACGTTTACTGTGGATTAAATCATCAAACTGCACAATTCCTCAAGAATCTAACAGAATAATCCCAAAGTCCAGCCACAGCCTCATTTCACAGATGTTGAAATTAATGTCGACACGTTTGTGCTTTGTGTATAAATAAAGTTTGATTTATTGAATGATCGAACATTTTCTCACGTTTTTTGAACCGATGACACACGGATCCGGGAGATACACGGATTCAGCTGCGGTGATTGAGTTACTGATGTGTAAAAACGGCAGTAATGATCCAACATGACCTCAGCATTAGTTCAATCTAAGTCTCCGGTTGTTTACAGCAGTTTGAGTTCACCTCGTGGACGTTGAGTGTGAACGTTTCCCATTTCTCCACAAAACCCAAACCAGAAAGTCTTATTTTAGCACTGGAGGCCGTGCAGTTCTCCGCGGTTCCGCTCGCTTCCACCAGTTCTCGACTTTTGGCAGTGGCACAGCGAAAGTCGGGCTTACGTAATTATGTAGATTTATTTATTTACCCCTGTAACCATGGCAGCGGGCTAAACAGGCCTGGTTTTTAGCGAGGAAAACCGGGAGAAACTTGGAGGAAGAGGAGGAGTGAGAGCGAAGGACACAGGCGAGGGCCGGGGCCGGGGCCGGGGCCGGGGTCGGGGCCGGGGTCGGGGCCGGGGTCCAGGGCCTCAAGGCGCCTGCACCCAGAACAGGCCGGAGCAAGTTTACGTGAGCTGCTGCTTATCTTAAAAAAAACTGGAGTCTGTAATATGTCTGCGCCATAATTATATCGTGTGTCAACTGGAGCTCAAATGTTATTGCGTATAAGAAAGTCCCTCCAGTGACAGGCAAAAAAAACCTCTCCTGTGAAAGCTGAGTGCAGTTTTTTATTTTGTTACTGCAGATGAGACTTAAAGGAACGATTTTACCTCCTGATCTGTGTTATAATGTGGTTTTCTCATCTAAAACACCCCAGGAGCTGTGTTTTGTTTCATTCACACATGTTTAACACTGTATCAGGATTTGAGGCAATACATATAAAACCAAACTTTACCTCGCAAAAAAAAGGCGATAAGAGCGAAATCACATTATCAGCTGATAATGAACCAACTAACACATTATTTATAAACCTTCAAACTCTGAAATGTTACGATTTAGTCGACTTTTACACTTTGAAAATCATGTTCAGAGTGAACAACAATCTCCTGTCAAAATCATTACAGAAAATGTTCAGCATCCGAAATATGAGCTCAGAGGTCCAACCGTGTTTAAAAAAAAGAAAATCAGGACAAATATTATGAAATGTAGTGTATCTGTTAAAGAGGTGGAGCTTTAGAACAACTGTACAGAAGATTTACAACTGTGCACTGCTCTTTTCCACTTTAAAAAGAAGTTTAAATGTTTAACTCTGAGCAGAAACATGAACTATGAGGCTTAGTTTGTGCTTTAGTCTCTGCTGTTCTGTTACTAATGTGTTTGTTACTCATTTGTTTGCTGTGTTTATGAACCGGTGCCAAGATGCTGCAGTGAGGAGTAAAGGGTAAAGGCAGAATAAGCTCGAGCTTCAGCTGCACCTTTTCGGTCTGTGTATGTTAAATGTGGCTGTGACTGTGGAATAACGTCAGAATATGTGACCGAAATCAATCAGTTAAATAAAAAAATACAAAAAAAACACACACAAACCCTGCAAAATTAGTAAAAGCTTAAAGTTTTTCATCTCAAACAAGCAATATGAGAAGCTTTTAGATTACAGACGCCTTTATTATGAATGATTTGGATCATTTCAGCCCATTTTGAGCTTTTGGAGATTAGACAGACGAGAAATAAAGGATCACTCACTCAAACATGTGGGAATGAGACAAAACACAACTCCTGGGGTGTTTTTGAGGAGGTAAAAACATTAGAACATGGCCTAAAGCTGAAAAATAATCAATTTTTGCAGAATATTTGACCTTTAAAGGGAAATGTCGAGCATTAATTCTCGAAAGTAAAACTGGAAGTCTCGTATTTAGGGGAAAATAAGACATCTGGCCTCGTCACGTGATTTCATCCTCTCTTAATCTCAGTCCGAGCTCCTAGTCCAGGAAAACAAATCCGCAGAGAGAAGAGGAGGACCGTCGCAGATTACAGTCGGATTTAATCACCTCCTTCCTCCTCCCTCCGCTCTGCACCAGTCCATTAATCTGGACGGAAAAATGGCTCGACTAAAAATAGCTCAGAAGTGTCAGAAAAGACGGCTATTTTGGGAGATGGGGTGATTTATAACGGAGGAGAAGAGAGTCGGAGTAAAACAAAGAAATCCAACGGGAAGCCGCGTCTGATCGAAAAGCCTCACAAAAACGCAACAGCAGCAGGAGAATCTCAGGGCAGATAGAAAAGTATAAATATAGAAACCCCACGGTGACTCACAGTGACGATCAGTGCGTATTGTGCCATGTCATTTTTCACAATTCACTTTTATGGGGCAGAAAATGTGCCAATGTCTCAAATTTTGCCCAGAATAGATTTTGGTGAGCTGCAGTCGTGATGAATCGAATAGTGAAAAACAGGTTTATTATTATTATTATTATTTGTCTATTTAACCCTCGAAGACCTAAGGGCAGTTTTAGTACATTTCTCCTCGTCTGGATTTTTTTTCTTAATTTTGCTTTCAAAACTGCCCCTTTTACCCCCTAATGAAGTGTTCTACCTCCTTTTGTTCAGTCCAGCCTGTTATTTCACAATCTGCTGCTGTAGTTGTGTCATGAGGCTGTGATAAAAGCTACAGGACCAGAAATAGAGATGGAAAAAAAAAACAGAAAATAAAATTCACAATTCAAACCAGGTTAAGCCTCTTTAACTTCCTTCTCAAACCAATAAGGTGAAAAATCTTGCCATAAATACTTGAAACTCGTGTTTTCTGCGTAGAACAAGATTCATATTTCATCTTGTTTTAAGAAGGTAGTAGTAGTAGTAGTAGTAGTAGTAGTAGTAAGTGAAAATTTCTTACTGCACTGGCAGATAATTTCACTTAAAATAGGGCATTTTAACCTCAAAATTAGTAATAGTCTTATTTTTGATAGGGCCTTTTCACAGTGTAATTACAGTTATAAGGTAACAAGCACGAGCCAACAGTTTTTTAGTTTAGTCCCTCTCAGCTTTTTGGTTAAAAATCAAACTCAACCGGACCATGAACGCTCATATTTAACATTACAGTTTATAGACATACAGCCATAACCTCCAGCACGATGTCACCGTAAAGTACCAATTATCCCCAACAATTTTATATAATTTATTGAAAAACACTTGACAAATGTCACTGCAAAAAAGGCCTATCAAAAAATAGGTAAAAAATACCAGGTAAAGGTAAAAATGCCCTATTTTAAGTGAAATTTTCTGCCAGTACAGTAAGAAATTTTCACTGACCAAGTTTTCTTAAAACAAGAGAAAATATGAATCTTGTTCTAAGCAGAAAACACGAGTTTCAAGTATTTATGGCAAGATTTTTCACTTTATTGGTTTGAGAAGGAAGTTAAAGAGGCTTAACCTGGACTGAGTTAATATAAAAAGTGCTTAGAATAAGTTGTAATATCGAGATAAGATAAATCAGGATGAATATCCTGAAACAAGTAAAAAAAATGTCATCTTATTAAGTAAAAAAATCTTAAAATTGGTCTTTTAAGATGAATCTGCTTAATTCAAGTCAGTTTAACTCTGCTAGAAAACCCTTTTTTGTAGTGTATAACAAAAAGTCGGTACAGTTGAAGCTGCCAGCAGTGAGACTCTGTGTGTGAGCGGGTTAAGTGCTCTCCACGCATTTCCCAGTGAAGAAAAGTGGGGCACTTCTCACTGAAATGACACATAGCAAATCAAAACATTTCCAGTGGTCAAAAGTCCTCAAAATGGCACCTGTTCCTGACACGAAAGAACTCGACTTGAACTCTTGCGGCTGCAGATGACCAGCGGCTTAAGTGAGAGTTTGTGCGCGTGTAAAAATACTGCATTATGATTCCGAAGTGCCCTGAGAGGCTTTTAGTGTGTCGAACATAAGGGCAGTTTGCAAAGTGCAGCCGCCACAAACCCGGTGTTGATTCTGTGTTAGACGTGACTCACTGTATGTGCACCGGGCCAAAATACATTTAACTACGTCAGGAAGAGAGGCGTACAATTATGAAAGCTGCTAAATGAGCATTCACATAAATCCTCCGTCTGGACACATGTCGTATTGAATGGAGAGCAGGGGGTGTGGCCGCTGCAGAGAATTGTGGGTAATTATGTTCAGGGCTTTGGAGCAGGGAGACACAAGAGATCATGAAAGCTTCCAGAGGCACTGAGGAAGAGAAACAGCAAAAGTACTACTTAATAATATACAACACACAAGGTACTGCGATGGTAGAAGTAAAAGTACAAATAACAGTTCGTAGTTCAGTTTGTGTAGTACTGATGGTGCAGTAGTGGAGACTGTAACTGTATGTAATAGTACTGTTTTATTTAAGTTAATACTGCTACTTCTTACCAAGTAATATAATTTATAGTACAATATTGTACTACACTATAGCCATAATAGCAGAAGTACAAAAAAGGATTTTCTAGCCTAGTTAAACTGACTTGAATTAAGCAGATTCATCTTAAAAGACCAATTTTAAGATTTTTTTACTTAATAAGATGAGATTTTTTTTTACTTGTTTCAAGATATTTCATCCTGATTTATCTTATCTCGATATTACAACTTATTCTAAGCACTTTTTATATTAACTCAGTCCAGGTTAAGCCTCTTTAACTTCCTTCTCAAACCAATAAGGTGAAAAATCTTGCCATAAATACTTGAAACTCGTGTTTTCTGCTTAGAACAAGATTCATATTTCGTCTTTGTTTTAAGAAGGTAGTAGTAGTAGCTGTGTGATAGTACTTGCTTAGATGTAGTAATGATAGTAGCAGCAGTAGCAATGTGTAGCAATAGCAATCGTAGCAGTGGCAGTGGTAGCAGTAGTAGTGGCAGTGGTAGCGGTAGCATGTATGTGATGGTAGTGGTAATCGTGATGGCAGTGGTAGCAGTAGTAGCAATAGCAGTAATGTAGAGTAACCCATGTAGCAGTAGTAGTAGTAACGGTAGCAGCAGTAGTAATGTAACAGCAGTAGCAGTGAGCTGGTAGCAGTGGTAGTAGCAGCAGCGATAACAACCAGCAACCGTATGTGATTAGCAGTAGCAATAGTAGTAGTAGTAGCAACAGCAATAGTGTAGTAACAGTATTAACGGTAATGATAACGGTGGTAATATGACAGTAACGGTAATATGATAATATTAGCAGTAATAGTAACTGATGATGACATGTAATAGTAACAATAATATATAATGGCAACAATACCAATAGTAACGGTAACGTGTAATAACAGTAATAGTAGTAGTATAATAGTAGTGATGATAACAACAATGTGATAATAACAATAATAATAATATAACTTGATGATAGTAGCAGTATGTAATATGCCAATAATAATAACAATAATGCTTGATATGCTGTATGCTAATATAATATATAGCAGTAATGTAATAATATATATAGTAGTAATAATGATAATAATATGTAATAATAATACTGTAATATATATAATATATAGTAACTGTAATATATATAATAATAATAATAATATATGTAATAGTAGTAGTAGTAGTAATGACAACTATATATATATAGTATAGTATAATATATAATGGCATATATATACTGTAATGCTATGTACTACTATATAATACTGCTCTGATATTAGTAGTAGTAATATTAGTATATATGACATTAACGTGTAATATGGTATATAATATGCAGTGGTGTGATATGGCGGTGTATGGTGTAGCGGTGGCGGTGGTAGCTGGTAGCGGTGGTGGCAGTGGTGGTAGCGGTGGTGGTGGTGGTGGTGGTAATGGTATGGCGGTATATGGCAGCGGTGGCGGTGGCGGTGGTGGTGGTGGTGGTGGCGGCGGTGGCGGTGGTGGTGACGGTGGTAGCGGTGGCAATAGCGGTGGCAATGGTGATAGGCGCCAGTAGCAGTGGCGGCCCAGTACGGCAGTATTAGCGGTGGCAGTATTAGTAGTGGCCAGTAGTAGGTGGTAGTAGTAATTGGCGATGGCGGTGGCAGCGGTGGCGGTGGTAGTAGTAATAGCGGTAGTAGTAGTAATAACAATAATATAATAGTAATGTATGTAATTGGCAACAATATGATAATAATATGTACAATAACAGTGGTAGCGGTAGCGGTTCAATACTCAATAATATGATAATAATAACAATAATAATAATATTAGCGGTGGCGGTGCTGCTAGCGGTGTCTTAATAACAGTAATAATAATAATATATATATGTAATATAATATGTAACAATATACGGTGGTAATACTGCTGTAATAATATAGGCGGTGGCGGTGGTAGTGGTAGCGGTGGTAGCAATGGCAGTATATATGCTAGCGGTGATAGTGGCGGTGGTGGTAATATATAATGGCATATAGCGGTGGTGTGTATATATATATATATATATATATACGGTGCAACCGGCAGCGATGGCATATATATATATCTATATATATATATACTATATAGTGGCAGCGGCATATATGCATAGCTAGTGCTATATATATATATATATATATATAGTATATATATAGCATATATATATATATATATATATATATAGTATATAATGGCAGTGGTAGTATATCGCGATATATATATGGCAGTATATATATAGCAATATATATGTACTGCTGCTATACGGTAGTGGTGCCCAGCGGTAGTGGATAACCAATAGCAATGTAGTAGCAGTGTAACGCGGTGGCAATGGCGGTGGTGGTGGTGGTAGTATTAATGGCGGTAGTAATAGCGGTGGTAGTGACGGTAACAGGTGGTAGCAATAGCAATGTAATGGTAGCGGTAGTAATAGCGGTGGTGGTAGCGGTAGTGGTAGCGGTAATAACGTGTGGCAGCAATGGCGGTGGCGGTAACAATGTTGGTAACAATGGCAGTAGTATGTAATGTAGTAGTGGTGGCGGTAGCGGTGTAATAATTAACGGTAATAATAGCGGTGGTAGCATTAGCAGTAATACGTAGTGGTAGTGGCAGTTAATAGTGTCAGTAGTGGTAGTAATAGCGGTAGTGGTAGTGGTAGTGGTAGTGGTAGTGGCAATGGCGGTAGCGGTAGCGGTGGTGGTAGTAATGGCGGTGGTAGTGGTGGTGGTAGTGGTAGTGGTAGTGAGCGGTAACTATATATAACAGTATGTATATAATAGCGGTGGTATATAGGTAGTAGTGGCGGTGGCGGTGGTAGCCAATGTAGTGGCAATGGCGGTAATAGCGGTGGTGGTATACGGTGTAGTAATAGTAGTAGTAATGGTAGTAACAGTAGCGGCAATAATATGATAACGTATAGTGGTAGTAGTATGTAGCATATATATGATGTAGCGGTAGTAGCAGTATATGTGGCAAACGGTAGCAGCTATATACTGTATGTATGATATATATATATGATATATATATAGCGGCAGCAGCAGTGCTGTAGCCTGCTCTGTAATAACAACCATGCCTGGCAATGTATATGCAGTGGTAATGATAATGTGGTAGCGGTAACAGCGTGGCAGCTGATGATAGTAGTAGTAGTAATGGTAGTAGTAGTGCCAGTAGTAGTAGCAGCGGTAGCAACAATGCAGTAACAGCAGCGCAATCTTGATAACAACAACAATGTAGTATGCAGTAGTAGCAATAGCATATGATAACAATGTGATAATAGTAATGTATGATTAATAGCAGTATGTGATAATGTGATAATATTAACAATAACAATATTAATATTAGCAGTAACTTAATATGATAATAATAATAATAATAATATAATATGTATAATATGTAACAATAGCAATATGACAATAGCTGATAATATGATAACAATATATCTTAAAGCGCAATAACAATAATAACAATGGCAACAACTGTGCTAGTAGTAACAATGTGTAATGTAACAGTATATATATGTAACAATATAACAATATAACAGTATATATATATATATAACATATAATATACTGCTGCTATATATAACAGTATATAGTATATACTACTGTCTATAATATACCTTAATAGTAATATATATTAACATATAATAACAATATATAGTATATATATATAATATGTAACAATAATAATAATAATGCAATAATAATAATAGTAGTAGTAGTAGTAATAATAGCAATAATAGCATTATGTGTAATATGTCAATGGTAGTAATACAGTAATAACAATAATACTCCAATATGCTAAATAGTAATAATAATATGTAATAATACTTAATATATGCAATAATAATAATAATATAATAATAACCAATAATAATACTTAATAATAATAATAACTAATAATATTAACAATAATAATAATAACAATATGTATACGATAATAATAATATATCGCAATATGTAGTATAATATGTAATATATATATAGTAATATAGAATAATAATAACAATAATAATAATAATATGTGTAATATATACAGTATATATATAATATATATATATATATGCTATATATACTGTGTAATATCACTATATATATAATATATATATGTAATAGCAGTAGTAGTAGAAGCAGTAGTGGTGGTAGTAGTGGTAGTGGTAGTAAGTGGTAGTATAGAAGCAGTGGTAGTAGTAGTAGTGGTAGTGGTAGCGGCAGTACCATATGGCTAGTGGTAGCAGTAGTAGTAGCAGTAGTAGTAGTAGTAGTAGTAGTAGTAGCAGTAGCAATAGCAGTAGTAGTAGTACAGTAGTAGTAGCAGTAGCAGTAGTAGCAGTAGCAGTAGTAGCAGTAGCAATAGCAGTAGTAGTAGTAGTAGCAGTAGCAGTAGCAGTAGCAGTAGTAGTAGAAGCAGTAGTAGTAGTAGTAGTAGTAGTAGTAGTAGTAGTATTAGCCTTTATTTGTTAATTCCTTCACATGTACAAGACAAACAAAGCAATAGAAATTGGACCTGTCGCCTCGTCCGGACATCACAACATACAGAGAGAACAGTGTTTACAGGAGGAGGACGACAGGGACCGGACGGCAGCAGATAGAAAGAAACAAAAAAACAGCATCACATGAGGACAAGTGAAAATTTCTTACTGCACTGGCAGATAATTTCACTTAAAACAGGGCATTTTTTACCTCAAATTTGGTATTTTTTCCTTATTTTTGATCAGCCTTTTTTGCCGTGTACTAACAGCAGTACTGGCAGTTGTTTATGTACTTATCCTATGTACTTTCAAACAACAGTTAAAGTAAATGTACTGTATGTATTTCCAACGATAATTCTGAGAACTTTGGCTTAAACTCGAAGCTATACTTCCTTGTACTTGAGAAGGTGTAATCCGAGTACTTGAGTACGGTGTTCGCCTGGAGGAGGTGGAGCGCGGTGTGGAGGCCTGGAGGAGGCGGAGCGCGGTGTGGAGGCCTGGGGGAGGCGGAGCGCGGTGTGGAGGCCCGGAGGAGGCGGAGCGCGGTGTGGAGGCCCGGAGGAGGCGGAGCGCGGCGTGGAGGCCCGGAGGAGGCGGAGCGCGGCGTGGAGGCCCGGAGGAGGCGGAGCGCGGCGTGGAGGCCCGGAGGAGGCGGAGCGCGGCGTGGAGGCCCGGAGGAGGCGGAGCGCGGTGTGGAGGCCCGGAGGAGGCAGAGCGCGGTGGTGTGGAGGCCTGGGCGGCACAGGGCCTGAGCCAGGGGTAGGTTCAGTACAGATTTGGGAGCACATGAGCCGACCACAGGCTGAAACACTGTAATTTGGATTTTCCCAGAATAGCCGGTAAACGAGAGGAGAGAGGAGGGACGGGATAAGAGCCACTTTAACAGCACGCAACACACACAACACACACAACAACAACGCACAACTCCTACACTGCACAGGGCACAGACATGTGTGTGTGTGAGTGTGTGTGTGTATGTGTGTGTATGTGTGTGTATGTGTGCGTATGTGTGCGTGTGTGTATGTGTGTACATGTGTGTGTGTGTGTATGTGTGCGTGTGTTTATGTGTACATGTGTGCGTGTGTGTATGTGTGTGTGTACATGTGTGTGTGTGTGTGTGTGTATAGTGTGTGTGTGTGTACACGTGTGTGTGTACGTGTACGTGTATGTGTGTGTGTACGTGTATGTGTGTGTATAGTGTGTGTGTGTGTACACGTGTGTGTGTACGTGTACGTGTATGTGTGTGTGTACGTGTGTGTGTGTGTACGTGTATGTGTGTGTGTGTATGTGTGTGTATAGTGTGTGTGTGTGTGTGTGTGTACACGTGTGTGTGTGTGTCTGTGTGTGTATAGTGTGTGTGTGTGTGTGTGTGTGTGTACACGTGTGTGTGTGTGTGTACGTGTACGTGTGTGTGTACGTGTGTGTGTGTGTACGTGTATGTGTGTGTGTATGTGTGTGTATAGTGTGTATAGTGTATGTGTGTGTGTGTGTACATGTAAAACGCCCTCCACACATGAGCCACAGGACTGAGAGCAGAAGCTTGTGGAGCTTTTACCCATAATGCAGCTGATCAGTGTGTGTCGTCAGGGAAACGTAATGAGCTTCAGAATGATGAAAAATTAGGGCCGTTGCCGCAGCAGTTCACAATATGGTGAATGTTGAAATGCAAGAAACTCCAAATGTTTCAACTGTTTCTTTTTTTTTCTTTATACTTTAATAATAATGTGATTGTTTTACTAAAATGTGACGTCACCTTTCAGTAAAAAAGACGACGACTCTCCCGTTTTCTACATCAGCCACAGTGGAAATAGTCAAGATTTAAGATTCAAGACTGTTTATTTGTCGTATTCAGGTTCAACACGAGGTCGACAGAGCAATGAAACGTTTAGAATGAGAAGAACCGGATAATATTCAAGAAGTGCACCGCAAGAAAGAAAAAAATACAAATTTTGAGGTAAAAATGTCCTATTTTAAGTGAAATTTTCTGCCAGTGCAGTAAGAAATTTTCACTTACCAAGTTTTCTTAAAACAAGACGAAATATGAATCTTGTTCTAAGCAGAAAACACGAGTTTCAAGTATTTATGGCAAGATTTTTCACCTTATTGGTTTGAGAAGGAAGTTAAAGAGGCTTAACCTGGACTGAGTTAATATAAAAAGTGCTTAGAATAAGTTGTAATATCGAGATAAGATAAATCAGGATGAAATATCTTGAAACAAGTAAAAAAAACTCATCTTATTAAGTAAAAAAAATCTTAAAATTGATCTTTTAAGATAAATCTGCTTAATTCAAGTCAGTTTAACTGTGCTAGAAAATCCTTTTTTGTAGTGTACTAATGGCTGCAATGAATAGTACTGTTAAAAAGTGCAAATACAAGGGAAATAAGTAAACAATATAGTAAAAAAAATACAGATATAATAAAAATGTAATAAAATATAATAACATACAAAGGTGCAGGTGGGATTAAATAAGTTGTAGAAAAGTATTTCACAGTAAGAATTGTAAGAATTTCAGTTTAAATAGAGGATTTGTCCGTATAAGTCAGTGGTTCTTAACCTGGTTGGATGGAGCCCCAGGGCTTCAGTGAGTCAGTCTCACATCCAGCTCATGATTCGTGAATTTTGTTCGCGCAATAGTCTGACTGTCCTGATGGTGTCGTGTCATTTCTTTCTTAATATTTTCCCTTCATACGAACTATGTCGAGCAAAAAAAGAAAGTTGTCGGACGAATATGTGCAACATGGATTCACATGTGTGCACCAATAAAATATATAAACCTATGTTTGAATTTGAAAAAAACATATTTTATTTTTCCAGTTAAGAAGGTTCGGTGAATATGGAGATGAAACTAGTGGAGTTCAGAACCTCCAACAAAGTTAAGAACCACTGGTATAAATCCATCGACTGTTGGTCTTAAAATGTTCATATTAACCCACTCTGCATGACCCTGGTGCTCCTGGTGTTTCTGTGGTGTGTCCTGGTGTTTTTATGGTGTGTCCTGGTGTTTTTATTTCACCATTTTGTCCTAAATAAATTCCTAATATGGAACTCTGCTCCAAACCCGTCCAGTCTTTAAACAGCCTATGGTTTTGCCGGATCAGAATCCCGCCTGTGTGTTCAGACGTACAGGAGCAGAAGGACAGTTGTGTACACGGTTCTTTCTCATAATCCTGCAGTGACATTCTGACTCCCACAGGACACACAGTCATTCCGCAGTCAGTATAAAGTGGCTGAAGTGCGTTGCCCAAGAGCACAACATGAACATGCATCGCGGGGCTCTCGGGGTGGTTGGAATCACCTCTTGTTTTTCTTCTTCTTCTGTTAGTTTAGTTTCGTTCGTCCGTTTGTTCGTAGCGTCTCCAGTCGCCTCCGTCCGTCTGTAACGTCTGTGGAGGCGCGAGCAGAACCGGCCTCACGCTCCACTTCACACTCTGCTCCTCTGACTCCACTAAAGGTCCACACGCACACACACACACACACACACACACACACACACACACACTCACACTCACACTCACACTCACACTCACACTCACACTCACACACACACACACACACACACACACACACTCACACTCACACTCACACACACACACACCTCCAGCTCACACACACACACACCTCCAGCTCACACATGTGCAACAGGGCAAAACTCTCTCTAACAGGTTTCATTCATTGGGGAGATGTTCATTTGTGTAGTTTAGTTTATTATTATGTCAAATAGTTTCAAGGTATTTCAACAGACAGAAATTAACTGTAAAGCTCAAATCTGCCACGAGCATCTCTGCCTTTGTGCTTGATGTAACTGTACATCGTCCTTATAAATAAATCACATTTTTTTCAAGCAAAATGTGGAAGGTTTAAAGGGCCCATATTAGGCTGTTTTCTGATCTCTGTTATAATGTTGTTTCCTCGTCTCAAACACTCCTGAAGTTCTGTTTTTGTTTCCTACTCACAGGTTTAACACACGCATGTTTAGGTCTAGGTTCTTCTCTCAAACAGAAAACACTCCGTTTCACCTTGTGATGTCATGAGGTTTTACAGGAAGTGCTCCACTCCGCTCCACATGCACCTTCACTAGAATCATTTTAACGACTTCAGCACTGGAACTGCTGATCTCAACTGAACAAAAAGTGGCTCTTAACTTGAAAAACTATCACTTCATGACATCACGAGGTGGAACAGAGCATTTTGAGCTTTGGAGATGTGGACAGACTGACAATAAAGAATCACTCAAACATGTGTGAATGAAACACAACACAACTCCATGTGCGTTTTTGATGAGGGAACATTATAACGTGGCCTAAAGTTCACACAAATCAATGTGATGTAATATGGGACCTTTAAAATATTGATTTTTAAACATTCTGGGCCTTTTTATACGACTCATTTACTCGTAAACAAGTTAAAACTACTCAAACTGAAAAATATATTCCGAGTGTGCCATTTTCCTATATTTCTCCAGTGCAGGGCTGTAGCTTCACGTCAGTCTGTAGTGGATAATGCCCAGACAGAGCCCACAGCATCTGCCCATCACTCTGGAGTGTTCAAACACACACGGCTCTGACATAACTCAACACACATGTTCAGATGGGCTTAAAGAAAAGTGAGTGAATCCAGAGACCAGCTTCTCTCTTCCTCCTCGTCCTTGTCGTCATTTCGGGCCGAACGCTGCGCCTTTGATCACTGATGGATGTGGTCAAAACTATAAAAAAGGAGACGAGGAGTGAAGGTGATCACTGGCGGTGTAGGTGGTATCGCACTGAAGTCTACGGAAAATCTACAGCGAAAAGGTTATGTGTGAGAAATCTGTATATTGTGACTGGATTGTGTGGGCAGAGTGGAAGAAGTAATATACGGGAGTTTTTATACGACATCCCAACGAGACGATGACGAGACTCAGTGACTCACTATGAATCCTGATACAATGAGCTAAAATAATACGTGCGAAGGGAATAAAATGGAAACGTACACAAAAGTAGCAGATGTTCAGTGTCTCTGTATGTAAATATACCCTTATGCTATGCTAATGTTATGTTATCACTAAATACAATATGAAAGTTGTTTTTTTTACGGCAAATTGAAAGTTTTTATAGATCGTTTTTCCACCTTTAAAACACTTAAAGCGGCTCAGAGAGAGCGGGATTCGAACCCCCAACCTTCGGCTCAGTGGATAAACACTACTCCACCAACTGAGCTTCTGTTTCTATAATATTTGCACTGAATTAATCTCTTTTTTTACGCGTCGACATCAAGATTTTCATGTTATGCGAGAAAACAAGAGAACGTAAGCCGCCCTCCTGAAACCAAAATCCCTCACGCTGTATATTTACACTTGGTCTGTGTCATAATAAAGTGTCACTTACGTGTTTGTATATGAGATGAGTCTGTGTGGGCCCCGTGTTGTTGTGGGTCACACAGAAGTGGGTTAGCTGATCTAAACTGGGTCACATGGGCACAGCGCTGATCGCCCCCAGTCTTATCACACTCACACTGGCCTCATTTACGACGTTCTGCTCAGACACTTTTAGTTCTAACATAAAAAAAACACCAAGAAGTAAATAATCATATTAAACACATTCATATTAGCTGTAGCCTAATGATCTACTATGCACAATATAAAAGCTCAAGTGCATTGTGTAAGTTTTCTGCTCGTCTCAATTGGGATATTATTGTTTTATCCTGATTATTTCACACTATGGAAAAAAAAACTTGGTAAAACCCCAGTGGCGACAGGTTAATGTTTCGATCTCTGCACAGGGGAAGAATTCATGTTTTTAAGGTATTTTTGGGGCTATAAAACACATGTAACGGAGCAAATGCAAAGGAGATATGTTCAATGCCCTAAGGATGAACATTCCAGGCAAAGAAATAACATCTCCAATGAGTCTTGTTGCGGACCCTCCACTGCAGAAGCTGTACAGTGACCCGTCCTTCAGTGCTGCTGGAGTAACCCGCTCCAGAGCTCGTCTCGGACACGACTCCACATCAGCTGGAAGATTTGACCTTCTTGTGCACGTTTCAGATCGAATGTTGGTACAACGGAAACCGAACCAAACAAAGAAACATGCAAACTCAGCGCGGAGACACCTGAGCCGCCCGGGAGCTGAACACGAGACCTTTTCAGAGACCCCAAAGTCGCCTTTCCACTGATTTCTGCTTCAGTTTTATTAATGCGGCCGGTTCCTGCAGGACTGACGGCCGATACGAAAATGGAAAAATAGAAAATCGTGTTTGGCTGGAGATGTGAGGTTGTGCTATTGGACTGATATTTTGCGTCTGATAGTTTTTGCTAATGTCAACTTTGTCTCACAAAACACATTCTGCCAGTAGAGACACATGTAGAACACCCCCCAGCATGATGTCACTGCAAAGTATCAATGGAAAAACAACAGGGATTTTGGTTAGACAGTATTTTGCACATTGAATTTCACACACTCTTTTGCCCTGTACACACTGAGCTGATCGTTTCCCAAAGGCCATGTGTCCGGTGTTAAATCTCCTCTGGTGGCCATAATCTATTGCACATTATTTCTGCTGGTTTTGCTGGTCTTTTTGTTTTCCTCTCCACTCTCCTCTTTTCTCACACCATCTTCACATAATCTTTCACTGTGTCCATAAATCTCCTCTAAAGTTCTTCCTGTAGGCCTCTTTCCTGGCAGCTCCGCATCCTTCTGTCACTGTAATACTTTACGATACCTATTTTCTACGAAGACAACCTCCAAGTGGAATATACGGTTTGGGGATTGTCAGAATTGAAATGCCATTGTCAAAATGATTACGGTTTCCCCGAGCGTTTTGTCTGGATTCATTAATCAGTCATTTCATCCGCAAAACTCAATTTGTAGGGGAATTTTCCTTATAAAATTGTGGACAAAGTTATGACACCATAATCACAGCAGAAGTATGATTTCTCTATTTTCTTAAATGTCTCCATGGAGAGTGCTTTGTCTTGAAAGTTAAACAATATGACATTACAGTTTTTTTTCAATCGCTTTGGCACATTTCTCCACAGAAAACTGACATTTAAAAAAGAGCAAATGCAGTTTTTCCTTTCAAAACTGATCAATCATCTCCCAACAGCACATTCTGGAAAAGCTCTATTGTATTTTGTAAAAAGGAAACACTCACCACAATTTATTTATGCTGGAGGAAACTGAAAGATGTTGGAACAGCAAAAACATCAGCAGTGCTTTTACAGTACGTATGTGTAAGACATCAATACTTAATAATACAGAACATTTGCACAGCGCTTTTCATGACACTTAAAGACGCTTCACATAGATCAGGACAGACAAACACATACGAGAGAAGCCGATAAACAGGAGAAGCCGTACATCACACTGGATATACTGTGTACTGGATATATTCAGACGCTCCTTTCTCTACTTTTGCCCCTCTCCCTGTTTGATTCATGTGTGAATTCCTTTGTTGACGGAGTTTGGCTGGACACAAATTGTAGATTTTTGCCGTCACGTTTGAATTTCTACCTTGAGCGTGAAAGTGTTTGGGCCAGAGTTCTTAACCACGAGAGAAAAGAACTGAAAGTGAATCCACTGATCGCGTGTGTGAATAAAAGCTGCGCCCGGTGAGAAAAAGCCCGAAAACTGTGTGAGCTGACGAGAAATGCTCCAAATGATGCGACCGCCTGAGCTTCTGTTCAGAGACACGTTTCAAAAACCGTAACTAAACGTATATCTACAGTACATCAATGGTGCAAACGTAAGCCAAGTGACAGGTCAGATCTGTGGAGCTGTGCAGAGGGAAGGCCTGTTATTCAAGGTGAGTCCGATAAAAGGTTAATGATCTACTGTGGACCTTTCCAGACACAACAGCACCTCTACGGAGACGAGCGAGTTGCAAACCTGCCACGAGAAAAGTTACACAGATACTTTAATGCGTCCTTAACAGCCCATAAATCTACAGCCGCATTTGTGTCCTTCTCTCCTCCTCCTCCGAGCTATCTGAACCTCTCCTGTTTTCTTGAAAGACGTCCAACACATCTGCCATTTTCATCGTTCATTAAGTAACACAAATAACCCCGAGCTATGAGCACCAGTCTGAGATACGTGCCAGAGATTGTTGCGTCCGTGTCTGCTCCCATTTCAGATTGAATTGCTGAATTGTAAACCGGCCTTGAGGCTAAAGCTGGCATCATGAGCAGCTCACCACAGTTGTCATAATAAGGATAGGAAAGAGGGATTTGATTGCATTGTGTTACTGTTTGCGTGGGGCTCCATCAAGTAAGGAACTGGCATTGCATGACAGTCCGTGGTCTGCTGCTTTGTTCCTTTTTGTTCCCAAAATGTCTTCCTCCGAGCCAATTTGGCACAGCGGTACTTCTCACAACGTCTCTTTAGTAATTCAATAGGGCCAAACATGGACCCGAATAGTTGAAATCATATTCTTCTCATGTTGAATTGACCACATCGTCGGACTGTTTGGCATCATAAGTACATACACAAGCAATTATTTCAGCTCCCAAGGTCATTTAGCTCTTTAATCCTCAAATCAAGGCAGTTCTGGAGAGCTGCAGGCACGTTTGAACAGGGATAAATCATTGTAATAGTGAACAGTGACAGCCGTGATCTTTTACCGCCTTCTTAAAAGGTTAAAGTTAAAGGTGTTTTTTCTCGAGCAAAAATGAGTGATACAAGAAACACATTTCTTCTGATGCTTTGAACACGATCTCAACAAAGTAAAGGTGTTTTCTTTGGTTTGTATTTGTATTTCGAGGAGTAGGTTGTAGTAAGTAACAGTTATGAGATTCCTTATTGTGATTTCACGATTTCCATCCAGGAAGTAACATTTGAAACCTAAAAAAAATGGCTAATTGGGAAAACAAGCAGAAATCTTAAATATAATGATCAAAACTACTAAGAGACTACATTTTCTTAGACAAATGTGTGAAACTTTTCTTGTACCTGCCTTGCATTAATACTGCTTTTTTATTGCTGAAAAACTTTAAGTTAGAGTTTTACATAACAGAATGTGGAGCAGTGTGAAAAAAACTCAACAAAAACACAAAATGGATTTAAACATTTAAGACTGTGATCAATATGAGCGTTCATGGTCCTGTTCAGGTGTCTGATTTACAGCAAAAAGGTGAAAGTGACTAAATGAAAACCTGTTGTCATAAAGTAGCAGTGAGTTTATGACTGTAATTTTATATGTGAGCAGGATAATCAGATGACCCTGTTTACCCGGGACAGTCCCAGTTTTGAGCACTGTGTCCCCTGTCCCAGCAGATTTATCCAAAACCAGTGATTTGTCCCAGTTTTATACAAGAAATGCCCCAGGTGTCCCTATTTTGGACCAATCCGATCCCTGCCAACAGCAGAGAGAGGCATAAATTGTGGTTTGTTTAACTAAAATACAGAAAATAGTGCTTGAAAATGACCATAAGGCAAAAAATCCACCAAGAGAAGTCCCTCAGATTATGACCGACCCACAAGCGAGTCGAGAAAGAACAATATTATGTGCTCTTTTCACAACTTTATCCAAGGGAAACCATCCCAGCCTGGGCGTGTCCCAGTTTTGAAATGAAAATCTGCTTACCCTGTGTGTGTGAGAGAGACTTGGTTAAGCACACAAATCATCTCATCTGTTGTAGTTCCAACCGAGTCTTTCTTTATGGCCAGACGGTGTTAAAACAAAGATCAGATTAAGTATAATTTGAGTGCTTTCAGTTAACGTCACACCCATAGGGAATGTTGGTACTGCAAAGTATCAGTAGTTATAGCACAAATAGTTGTAATACTAGGGATAAATAACAGCCGTGGTCATTGCAGTTGTAGTAATGTACAGGAGGTAGGAGTAGATGACAGTAATCTATGAGTTTAAGAGCGATAACAAACAAAATCTGGTCTTTTGAATGTTAAAGTACTTAAATAGTATTATATATTAGTCAAATTATGTAGCTCTATAATTACTAGATGTCACATCCTTCAGAACAAAACTTCTAATCATATCTTTTAACTTTACTTGAATCACTCACTTTGACAGAATTGCTTGTGTAGACAGGGGAACCATACTTAATCTCTAGTTAAATCCAAAAGCACACGCCGACAGACCAAATAAAGTTTTCCTCTTTAGCTCTGGATCTTTCCGAGCAGACTCCCCTCCGTTGGTTTAGCCCAGGTGTGTTTGCTGTACCCACTCATCCGCTGCAGGCTGTTCACTCCGTCCACAAACACGGCGCTCAGTTCGCTGCACAAACCCGTGCCTCCTCACTGTTACCACGGACACCCGCTCCCAATCTCCTCATCAAAACAATCAGAACATTTCAAGTTTCATATTTCACTATTTGAGCGGCGAGCGGTTAAGATGTGTAATCCTAAACCACCACCAAAATCAAACTGAATTTATTTTCCCACTAAACAAACGGATCAGCCTCCAGCCCTCCCTGTGCCCCGAGTCTCTGTGAGCGATTTGGACCCCGTTTCCCTCGACACAAAGTGACACATGAGTGAATCACATTTGGGAGCCGCGGTCACTGATTTCATTGTGTAGTTTCCACAGGCTTAGTGCGGCTTTAGATCACTCAGGGACGGTCTGTGCGTTTTATTGTCATGTCAATATGGTTTGAAAGATTTGGAATAATATCGTGGCACATCTCCGGGGAGCAGATGAGTAAATATAACAGTGGAAAAGGCTGAGAATCAGTGACAAAGTCCAGCAGTCCACTGCTTTTAACCTGTTGTCACCCACCTCATTTTGTGTGTGTGCACAACAGTGACACATACTCAAATGTTATAGTTTATTAAAAGAAAATCTTAAACCCCACATGCTTATGATGCATCATTTTAAAACTTAGGCCTTCTAGTTTCTGTAGATCTGCATATGAAGACTGAGTGCAGCTAACCTACAGTACAGACATTCAAAAATCTCTAAAAATGGTTTTGTTTTGTTTGTTTTTTTGCCTTGGAAAAAAATACAAAATAATAAAGGCTCTAACTGTGGCTCACTACACTCACTGTTCAAGTTGTTGGCAACAACTGTGTACAATTTCAGACTCTAGGCCTAAGGGTTTGGATGCTGTGACCCTTTTTGTAAAAATATGTCAATTCAGCACAAGTGTCCAAATATGTGCCAAATGTTCCAAACTGTAATGTAAAGTGTAATACGTAAGTCTTCTTCTGAGCTTTACGCATGTTTTCTCAAGATAAAAACCTAAGACAAGCCAAAAATGTCTCCCAAGATGCGTCGGATGCCCTCCCCCAGTGTTTGCACGTCACCGCTAGACCACAGCCTCCAAACAGCCTTATGCAGCTCAACACTGAGCCGGTCTCTCAACTCTGCCACACGTCCCGCCCATCGTTGGAAACCTCTGGCAATAGTCTAAAACAATATGTCAATCACTTTCTGGAAGAACCAATGACTGAAGAGCTTTGCTGTAAACAACACGGCCCCGACATGCGCAAAAGAATCGCTAAGAGGCTGTGCTCCTTCTATTCACCGGGCTGTGCCTGCTACACCGAACCCCGTATCGTCCCGGGGCTGGTCTCATTTTGAAGACGAGAGTGTGAGGAAAACAAACAGACCCAACAGCGCCAACAGAAATGAAAGCTAACTAAGCGAAAAGAAAGGAAAGAGTATGAGATGTGTTTTCATTCATCATTCATCCATTCATACAAACATTGTCTTTCTGGATTATTTCCCCACATAGAATTATTTTATGAAAAAAACAACTGGATCTTCTTTTTCTGTGGACTGTTACGGACTAATTGAGCACAGCTGTTCCTGGACTGAACCCGTTTTGGACCGACAGAACCGGCTCACAGGTAAGAAATGCGCATTTGATTATTTTTGGGAATTATAAGTTATGGCTGTGCAGCATAAAATGAATGATATGGTTGGTTTACTGAGGAATTAAGCTTTCAAACGATGTACAGCATGTCAATAGTGGAAAAATAATTAAGGTGAATATCCTGCTTGACATTTTAATGTTGTGTAATCGCTCACAGGCGGGTGGTTGTATTCATTTAAAGTCACTCAGGCCAAATTTACTTTTGACTTGATGCTGTTGCGGGTTGACAAAATGGTTAGTTTTGTTTTGAATTTAAATTTAAAGGTGCATTGTGTAACTTTTCTGGTGGAATGTCCGTCACTTGCTCGGTTCTGTGGCTATGACATTGCTCTGCCTGGAATGTTCCACAGTCTGACATTAAACAGCTCTACCTTATATTTATTCAATTACAGGCGGTTTTATAGCTCAAAAATAGAGAAAAACAGGCATTCTGACTGTGAGCGGGATCGCCTCTCCACAGATCTGACCTGTAACTTGGTCTGGTTTGGTGAAGACAGAAAGGTTTAATGCCATACTGTGAAACATTCCAGACAAAAGCAATAACATGTCCGCGGAGAAAAGCACATCTGACAGAGCCTCCACCAGAAAAGTTACACAATGCACCTTTAAGAAATCGTTTTGATCATGAGAATTTGTCAACACAAATGCTAAGAATGTGAAACAACAAAATTCTACTTTGAGGAAAAAAGTATCTTGGGATTAAGTGATATAATGAGGTTCTCCTGTAGGACTGGGTGCTAAAAAAAGGGGAGGCTTGGTGTAGAGTCGCTGCTCCTTCACTTTGAGGGCGTGACATGGTTTCCTTTCTGACCCTAATAAAGAAGATTGGTGGAAAATCGTCCTTTCATTGTGCCGTGTCATCAGATTTGGGATTGTATTACATGGATTACATAGACCTAGACCCAAGAACTTACTGTATTACAAAAAAGATTAGCATTTTAACCATATTAATTTTAGCTGCCTCCCATTTGTATTCATTAAAATTGGTATATTGAATGTTGTGGTATCTTCTTCTGAAACCCAGCACTATTGATCCAGACCCAAAACCTTCAGCTTCCACCCTAAGAACAAGAAAACCAACCACTTTCCTGATTGTCGTCATGTGCTGTGCTCAGTTTCGACTCTTGGGCCAGTTGTGGTCTTGTATATTTTTCTGTGACCAGGGCAGTAGGCAGTGGGGGACAAAGGGGTCTGTTGTCCCGGGCCCCATAGTTTTAGAGGCCTGGAGTTTGACCCTCTTCCTATTCATTTATATTAGATGGGGGCCAATGTGTGGCTTCTTGTCCCGGGCCCCCACATTTCTGTGGCCGGGCCTGGCTGTGACTCTTGGGCCTGTTGTGGTCTTGTGCGTTTGCTGTGATTCTTGTTCGTGTTTTGCTTGTGTATTTGAAATGCGGTCGATGCTCACACGAACCCAGTGTCCATTCTTGTGTTTTATGAACGTGTCATTTTAATTTTTACCCCATGACTCAAGTTCCCAGAAGTCTTTGCTGCGTTACACTGTTAAATCCATATGCATGCGAGTGTTTGAGGTAAACTTGGGAATTACTGGCGTCTGGTGCAGTCAAACAGACAGGAGGAAGAGCCAAATGTGACCAAGAGTAGTGCAGGAAAACACAAACAGGGAGTGGACAAGGTCACAGGGAGGGAGCGAGGAGGCACAGCAGCTAGGAAGCATGGGCGCGGGCAAGCATAGGAGGCAGGACGGGTCAAGAGGGAAGGAACGAGGAGGAATAGGAGCTAGGAAGCACGGCAGCTGACAGGCATAGAACAGAGGTGGCAAAGGAGCGAAAAAGGAAAGGAGCTAGGAGGCGTAGGAGCTGGGAAAGCAAAGGAGCAATGAGGATAGGAGCTAGGAGCCAAGCAGAGACGTGGGGCCCCTGAGCAGACCGCAGTAGCACTGGGGCCCTCAGCTCTGTGCCAGCTGTCCCTCTGTGGTCAGGCTGCAGAGGACAGGCTCTCAAACACATATACTTATCTACGCGCCGCGATGAGGACATAGTTGGCCCCTCGCTCCCAATATGTACAACATGTGACTGCTGGGATACATTTGCTTTTACTGTTTCAACAAACTGTAAACACTGAGCTGCCCGAGGACTTCTGAGTTAATATCATGTGCAGGAATCCGGTCTTTGTTTTTGTTGGATGCTGCGCGACATCTTTTGTTTGTTGCCAGACATTTTGTAGTGTAATCATATTTTTCACTGTAAGCCTGAGCTCTCGCCTAGACTTCATTTTGACCTAATATAGTCCTGATTTAGATCTGTCCAAAGGGCCCAAGCGATTTGTGCTGATCTGTGCGATAATGTTTCCTCATCACAAACACACCTGGAGTTGTTTTGTTTCATTCACACATGTTTAACACAAACTCTCCATATTTAGACTGAGCTCTTCTCTCCAACAGAAAACACTCTGCTCCATCCTTTTATGCCATGTGGTAATACAGGAAGTGCTCCACTGTGTTTTTAAACTCCACACACCTTCACTAAATCCATTAGTTAGTCTTTAGAATGCCCATCTCTACTGAACAAAAGGTAAAAGGAAAAAAATGAAAATTACATCACAAGGTGGAACGGAGCATTTTGAGCTTTGAAGATATAATCACACTAATAATAAAGGATTACTGAAAGGTGTGGGAATTCATTCATTCATTTTCATTAATTTATTAGTAAGGGCCACGCAACAAAGTTGGTGGAATTTGTTTCCAGTACAGCACTTAATGCTCACATCTCTTCTGTGTCATTTACATTATCATCAGACAGTAAATGTGCTCTACAACCAAGAGTAATGATCAATACACCGGTTTAGAGTCTGAATGGCCATTGGGAAAAACTATTTTTAAATGAAACAAAACACAACTCCAGGTATTTTTGAGGAGCTAACAGAATTATACCAAGGCTTAAAGCTCACCAGAGTCCATTTGAGTCCTTTAAAATCCTTTTGGTTTGAGCAGTGGTTCTTAACCTTGTTGGAGGTTCTGAACCCCACTTGTTGAATCCATGTTGCACATATTTGTCTGACCGCTTTCTTTTTTTGCTCGACATAGTTCGTATGAAGGGAAAATATTAAAAAATAAATTATACGACACCATCACGACAGTCACAGACTATTGCAGGCACAAAATTCCCTGCAGCCAATAACAGGCTGTGTCATCGCGAATCAAATGCGTTGGATGTGAGTCTGACCCTGAACCCCTGAGACTCACGTAAGTTCATGTTTAGCCCTGGTTAAGCCACACTTCCAATTAATCAAATCTGTAGTAAATGATTCCTATATTTCTTTACAAATGCTCTGACTGCAGATACTTGTTCTTCACTTATTAACATTCAACCAAGCCACTTGTATTCGACTCACATCCACTGGTGCTGAAAGGAGAGCTACCAAACCACTAGCCTGTATTTGTTGTTCTTTTAGCTGGCCTTTTGTTTCGCTAACCTGTTTGTGTGCACATCTGCGCGTGTGTATATTTACCCATGGTGCACTGGGGCCCGTTTCCACATGTTTTGGGAAGGGGACAGGATACTGGTGTGTGTCGCCCTCCTGCACAGAGGCTCCATCAGCTCATCTGTGAACCATTAGTAACGCTGCACACAAATGTACTCATTAAGAATAAGTGCTCAAAGGTGCGACTGTTAGACCATACAACCCCCCAGAGGATGTTTACCCATAATCCTTCACTGCTGCCACTCCACTCACTGCATGAAGCACATATCTGCAGAGGTTAAAGGTCCTGGAGCTCATATTTTATTTTTTATTTTCTTAAGGAGACCAAGTAATAAGTACACGTAAACATATCTGTACAGGTTTTCATTGTACTACTACTTTTCTTTTGATCAGGCATAATTCCTATGTCTTTCTTTCTTTTTTATTATCATATTAATTTATCATATTTTATATTATCAAAAATAATTCATATTATTTAAAATTACTATATTGTTTTTGTTATCATATTCATTTAGCAATTTTATATTATTAATTTGAATTTCATATTTTTTTATTACTTTAAATTACATTTCATTTCATTTCATTTCTTAGCATAATTTTGAGGGGGTATGTGGACAAAATAAATAATCCATCACCCTGGATAAAGTCACTGGTTGGAAAGCTCCTCGGTGGCAAGACTCCGGGGGTGGATTTGGCTGACACGTCTCTTCACCATCGCCTGGCGGTCGGGAACAGTGCCTCTGGACTGGCAGACCGGGGTGGGGGTCCCTCTGTATAAGAAGGGACCGGAGGGTGTGTTCCAACTACAGGGGAATCACACTCCTCAGCCTCCCCGGTAAAGTCTATGCCAGGGACTGGAGAGGAGAGTTCGGCCGATAGTCGAACCTCGGATCCAGGAGGAGCAGTGTGGTTTTTGTCCTGGTCGTGGAACACTGGACCAGCTCTACACCCTCCATCAGTGCTCGAGGGTTCATGGGAGTTTGCCCAACCAGTCCACATGTGCTTTGTGGACCTGGAGAAGGCATTTGCCCGTGTCCCTCGTGGTGCCCTGTGGGGGGCACTCCAGGAGTAAGGGGTCCGGGGCCCTTTGCTAAGGGCTGTCTGGTCCCTGTATGACCGGAGCAGGAGCTGTGGTGCCGGCAGTAAGTCAGACCTGTTCCCGGTGCATGTTGGACTCCACCAGGGCTGCCCTTTGTCACCGGTTCTGTTCATTGTATTTATGGACAGAGTTTCTGTCCGGTTCGGGGACCACAGGATTTCATCTCTGCTCTTCGCGGATGATGTCATCCTGTTGGCTTCATTGAACCAGGACCTGCAGCACTGGGGCGGTTTGCAGCCGAGTGTGAAGCGGCTGGGATGAGGATCAGCTGTTCCAAATCCGAGGCCATGGTTCTCGACCGGGTGGGTGGGGAGTCTCTGCCTCAAGTGGAGGAGTTCAAGTATCTCGGGGTCTTGTTCTCAGTGAGGGGAGGATGGAGCGTGAGATTGACAGGCGGATCGGTGCAGCGTCGGCAGTGATGCGGTCGCTGTATCGGACCGTTGTGGTGAAGATTTACCTCAGTCACGTTCCTCCCCTCACCTATGGTCATGAGCTCTGGTGAATGACCGAAAGAACGAGATCGCGGATACAAGTGGCCGAAACGCGTTTCCTCCGCAGAGTGGCCGGGCGCTTCCTTAGAGAGAGGGGGAGGAGCTCGGTCACACGGGAGGAGCTCAGAGTAGAGCTGCTGCTCCTCCACATCGAGGAGCAGCTGAGGTGGCTCAGGCATCTGGTCCAGATGCCTCGTGGACGCCTCCCTCTGGAGGTGTTTTGGGAATGTCCCACTGGAAGGAGGCCCCGGGGAAGACCCAGGACACTGGGTCTGGGGTGAAGGGAGTCCCGGCTTAGACTGCTGCCCCTGCGACCCGACCCTGAATAAGCACAAGAAAATGGATAATAATAATAATAATAATAATAATAATAATAATAATAATAATAATAATAATAATAATAGTGTCTAAAAAAGTGAAACTAATTTGCTTTAAACTGTTTGCAGCAGTCAGCTTTTCCTCACTCACACTGTTCGCACATTTTCAGCATGATAATTATTCACTGTGATAAGTTTGTATGTGTCTTCACAACTTTCTGAGGCCAGAGTGGAGTTTTTGTTTTAACAACAGCTAGCATCCTAAGAGCACAGCAGCCTGGTTTGCGTATGATAAAAATGCTTTGTAATTATTATTTTCACATTTGTTTATTAGGAGAAATAAACCCTTGAGATGTACCAGAAATATAATGCAAAAATACACATTGGACAGCACACGGTGGCTTCATTTTACAGTATATCCGCGATCCAAATTTGATTAGTTTGCTGAGAAATTTAGAAGAAAAAAAAACATGAGCCTAGTCAGAAAGTATCAGTGTAAACTATGTCCTTGGGCAAGACACTTCCTCCACTGTGCCTAAGTGCCTTTAAGTGACGTAAGGAGCTATGGTGCAGATTCTTACCCACGTAAAATAAGAATGTGCACAGGCTGACCAAGGCAGAGAAAAGCAGCCACTCTTTGAACGCCATTTCATGTTATTGGAAAGGCACTGACTAAAACGCGTGTTTGTTGTGCTGAGGTTTAGGTTCCCATCGAAAACTGATGGGGCCTTAGCAGCACCCAAAGGCGTCTCCTCAAATAGACACGGAGCTGTAAGAGGCGCTGTGGGCACCCTGTGTTTTCGGAGCGGGCTGCTGCTGCACGGACTATTTTTACCAAATGTGGACTTCCACTGGACGGGCGGAGAGAGAGAGAGACAGAGAAAGACAGAGAGAAACTGAGAGAAACTGAGAGAGGAGCAGGAAGTGAGAGAGGACAGGAGACGGGGAAGTTCCCTCTGAATCCGTCTGAATCCGACAGGCTCGTCTGTACATTCGACAATAAGCTTGGACGCAATATAATGAGCAAATTAAGCCACACGGGGCTGAAGTCTGAGCATGGCTTAAAGGTGCACTGCGTAACTTTTCTGCTGGAGCTCTTTGCCTGGACTGAAACAAGTATCCATATTGCATTCATTAGGCTGCTGTTTGTAGTCACCTTTTCAAGCCGCCTCGTGCAGGGAAGATGCCTTTCCACAGATCTCACCTGTAACTTGGCTTAGTGGCGTCACCTGTTTGTTGCCTTGTTGATAGACCAGTGCCTTGTAGTGCAGAGGTGCTCAGTTAGCGGACTCCGGTCTGAATCCGGACCCAAACGCAGTGGCATCTGGACTGAGACAATATATATATATATATATCTCATTGGCCTGTGCTTTCCCGTGAAGCTGCGTTTGCCTGCCTGCCTTTTGCCAGTTACTCACAAGTTTCTAGCTTCTTACTCCAACCGTTCTTTCTGCCGCTCGATTATTGTTTTTTTTTTTTTTCTCAGTGGTACAGAAGTATCGGTGCGATCGACCGGTACCAAACAGAACAGCGGCTCTTTCTGCAGGAGACATGAGCAGTGGAGCGACAGTGACAGTGGTGCAGGGGGAATGGAAGCAGCAGATACTGAGACTTATGCAAATTAGCCATGCGGTTTTAAGTGTAGTTTCTGTAAAAGTAAACAAATGTGCGGAAAGCTGCATTCAACACATTATTACTCAGTGTATATGTTGAGCGGAGCACAGGGAATGTAGAGCTGTGGCAGAGTGGACCGGTCACAGCTCTTAATTGTAGTCGCTTCCCCTTGTTGTCTGCGTTGTTTTTCGGAGGTGCATGTCAAAGCAGAACCATAAATTGTCCTTAATTTGGCCTTTAGCTTTTCACACTGATTCAGACAGAACACACAGTATTTTGTGCATAGTTCAAATGTTCCTTGTGGATTTATTACATTTTTTATTAGAAGTTCTAAGTTTGAAAATCCACCGTCACTTTTTCGGACCCTGGAAACACTGTAAATTTGGTAAGTGGACCTTTTGAGTTTATAGTTGAGCGCCCCTGTTACAGTGAACATCACATCTCCGTGCAGACGAGCCGGACTGCAGACGACTACCTGATAAGTTGTGCTGTGCTGCTTTAAACTTTTCCTGGGTTAAAACAGATCATGAGATGCTGCAGAAACAGACTCTGCAACACCTTTGGCGATGTCTGGATTAAAGCTGGTTTATAGTCACTGCTGATCCTGAGCTGGAACTTTGCATTTAAAACACGTATTGTCCATTCTCAGTGGTGAAACACAACGAAGCAAAAGTAGTAAAGCAGTAGTAAGTACTGTTTTTCACTTACGTAGATTCTGAAATCACCAGGTATTTGTACTTTCTACATTTTCAAACAGGACTGAAAAGTACACGTGTTCTTAATTATTGTTTGAGACTTTCTGAAAAGGCTGAAGGTTTATTTTTAATATGTGAGCGAACAAAAATATGACAGTGATAATAAGAAACAGCATAAATGTCTATTAGATCTTAAAATCTGCACAAAATACTTTTACTTTTTACTCTTTAGGCACATTTTTAAAAGATACTTTAATACCTTTACTTTTAAGTCAATTTTTTCATGTGGCACTTTTAGTTTTACTTTAGTATTTTTGCTCTGGTACTTGTACTTATACGTGACAAAACTGAGTACTCCCTCCACCACTGTCCATTCTCCACCACTTTACCAGGACCTCCCTCTCCCCAGACACTTCCAGTATTGATTTTCTGGTCTATCCCAAATTCATGATATGTTCCATTTAACCCTCGAAGACCTACGACATCGTACACGACTCAGAGGAATATGTTTTCTGTAACCGCGCAGAACTTTCTAGCCGTAAAAGACAGAAACGTCCTTTTCCCCTCTGAAAGTGCAGACATAGAGGTTTCCGTACATTTCTGCGGCTTTATCCTACGTCACACTCACGCTGTGTGATGACGTGAGCAAAACGAGTGTCCAACAGGAACTTTGTTTTCCCCAAACTCATGCGCTCCGTCCATTTTGATCGAGCCAAACTTTGCCAAAGAGTGAAGTGAGTCAAGATGGTCGACTCCTCTGACTGTGTGTGTTTATAACGAGGGAAAAAGTCGCTCTAAGTGGAGTTAATTCTCACACACATGGAAAATGACACATCTTGGTGTGTGTAATTGTGCATCTCTTTCTATTTTTATTTAAAGGTTTATTTCACTCAAAATGAACAAATCCAAATGTAATAAACACCTGGAAATGCAGAAGTGCTGTGGCTCTGGCCCTGGACCTGACAGGAGCTGTTTCCAGGACTGGACCAGGAAAGTCATGGAGCCACTGCACTTTTTTTTGTTTTTAGGGCAATAAGGAGATTTTTAATTTACTTACAGACTTGATATTTTGCATTTTTGTAGCTAAGGCCCTAAATTAAGCATTTTTATGTCCAAAAAGTTGTTTCTACATGTTTGCTGTGTGTTTTGTATAAAAGAGTGGGAATTTTATCTTCTTTTCTTTTTTTTTTCATCTCTATTTCTGGTCCTGTAGCTTTTATCACAGCCTCATGACACAACTACAGCAGCAGATTGTGAAATAACAGGCTGGACTGAAAAAGGATGTTTAAAACTTCATTATAGGGTAAAAGGGGCAGTTTCAAAAGCAAAATTAAGGGGAAAAAAATCCAGACGAGGAGAAATGTACTAAAATTGCCTTTAGGTCTTCAGGGGTTAAAATATTTCACTTTCAGCACCAGCTATAAGTAATAAAATCTGCTTTTATGACATAAGCATCTGAGCTCGGAGCTCATGTTTACAGTGGGGAAGCGGTGATCCGGTCTGGGTGGGCTTATGTGCAACTCCTGTGTTTAGACAAAGGGAAATCTCCATGTGTTTGTTTGTATCACAGTTGTGTATTGGCCTTCACTTTGAGGAAACAGTCTTTTATTTGGCCAAAAGTGTGGCCAACAAATCTGCAATAACCTCCACAACCCCACCCACCCACCCCCCGTCATCACCCCCTTCCCCCCGCAGCACTGAACAGGAAATGCTGGCAATCGATCGGGCGCGTTCAGGCTGCGGTTTGGTGCACCGAGCTCCACGAACGTCAAGATGTGAGCAATTATATGTAGAGGGTGTACGCGAGGTCGTGGGTTTGTGGACGGGGGGGGGGGGTTCCCATGCCTAACCCCAAGTCTTCATCACACGCACGAGGAAGAAGGGGAAAAAATGAAGTGGAAAAAAAATGTGTAGACCAAAAATACATTTTATTGATTAAATATAGTCTCAGTTTAAAGCCGCCCTCGGAGCTGACGGCCAGGAAAATTACCCAGTGCACCTTTAAATGTTGTTTTTTTTTATCTTTGCACCTCTGCTGGTCAAACGTGAAAAATGCCCCATGTCCGTTAATACATTTCTTTTTGCTTTTATGGATGCACAGAATGTAATCCCCACATTTGGTACAAATCCGATAATGTTGACATTTCAAATCTATGGGAAAAGTAGAGTGAAAAATGCGATTTCCTACCAAGAAAAAAAAAAACAAGATGAAGAAACCGGTGAAAAACATGTCGCTGGTTACTCTGTCACTGGCTCAGGCCAATAAACAGAAAACATTAGACATAAGTATTATACAAACTGTACATACACAGACCAAAAACTAAAGCAGGTCCAAATTAGGTCTAGACTAAACCAGGACTAAACCAGGACTACAGCAAATCTGAATTATGTTCATACTTGAACTATATAAAATCAGGTCTACACCAGAACTAAACCAGGACTAAACCAGGACGAGCAGGTTCTGATCAGCTCTACACTACTTTAAAGCCAAGTTGAAATCGTGTCTAAACCAGGACTAAACCAGGACTAAACCAGGACTAAACTAGGACTAAACCAGGACTAAACTAGGACTAAACCAGGACGAGCAGGTTCTGATCAGCTCTACACTACTTTAAAGCCAAGTTGAAATCGTGTATAAACCAGAACTAAACCAGGACTAAACCAGGACTAAACCTGGACTAAACCAGGACTAGATCTGATTCGAATCAAGTTTATACCAGATGTAATTCTGGACTAAACCAGGACTAAACCAGGACTAAACCAGGACTAAACCAGGACTAAACCAGGACTAAACTAGGACTAAACCAGGACTAAACCTGGACTAGATCTGATTCGACTCAAGTTTATACCAGATGTAATTCCGGACTAAACCAGGACTAAACCAGGACTAAAGCAGGATTAAACCAGGACTAAACCAGGACTAAACCAGGACTAAACCAGGACTAGATCTGATTCAAATCAAGTTTATACCAGATGTAATTCCGGACTAAACCAGGACTAAACCAGGACTAAACCAGGATTAAACCAGGACTAAACCAGGACTAAACCAGGACTAAACCAGGATTAAACCAGGACTAAACCAGAACTAAACCAGGACTAAACCAGGACTAAACCAGAACTAAACCAGGACTAAACCAGAACTAAACCAGGACTAAACCAGGACTAAACCAGGACTAAACCAGGACTAAACCAGGACTAGATCTGATTCGAATCAAGTTTATACCAGATGTAATTCCGGACTAAACCAGGACTAAACCAGGACTAAACCAGGACTAAACCAGGACTAAACCAGGACTAAAGCAGGACTAAAGCAGGACTAAACCAGGACTAAACCAGGACTAAACCAGGACTAGATCTGATTCGAATCAAGTTTATACCAGATGTAATTCCGGACTAAACCAGGACTAAACCAGGACTAAACCAGAACTAAACCAGGACTAAACCAGGACTAAACCAGGACTAAACCAGGACTAAACCAGGACTAGATCTGATTCGAATCAAGTTTATACCAGATGTAATTCCGGACTAAACCAGGACTAAACCAGGACTAAACCAGGATTAAACCAGGACTAAAGCAGGACTAAAGCAGGATTAAACCAGGACTAAAGCAGGACTAAAGCAGGACTAAACCAGGACTAAACCAGGATTAAACCAGGACTAAAGCAGGACTAAAGCAGGACTAAACCAGGACTAAACCAGGACTAAACCAGGACTAAACCAGGATTAAACCAGGACTAAAGCAGGACTAAAGCAGGACTAAAGCAGAAAGCCTGGGCGGATCCAGAGTCAGATAGACTACACCAGGTCTATAGTTGGACTAAACCTGGCACAAACCAGAAAAACCAGGACTAAAGTTTAACTGCAAAACATTCACTCCAAAGAATCCACTGCGCCGCTATTTCAGCCCATCCGCAGTTTGAGACGCACTGATGTATGTGAGTGAAATCATCGTTGGACCCAAAATCACAGTCCAAACCGTAACTTTGTGTCTTGTTGTCCTCACTTTGCCCTTGAGAAACGCCTCGGAATCAGTCACACGGGGCCAGAGAATAACAGTAAATGTCCCGTAAACTCATTTGCATACACTCGCCATTCGCCCCCGGCACAAATGTTGCGTGTCAAATGCATTTCGACATTGCTGTACTGCACTAATTAGGATTTTTCCATTGGTTCCAATCAGTGGCACATATAAACAAATGTGCTGGGTATGCACCGCGTTTTATGGACAAACACACCCACGCTTACAGTACACACTAAACACACACACAGGAGACCATAAATTATAGGCCTGCCATCTGGGAGCATTAAGAAGCTGTTAATGAATGGGAGCCACAAGTGCACAGAGGCAGCTGCAGGAAAGGGGGGCAGGAGAGGCGGAGTCAGGGAGGCGAGTGGGCGTGGTCAGTCAACAGAGGTGAAACTCAGACACAGATGTTTGTCTTTTTTTGGTAGTTTTTCACTCGTATTGCGCTATTTTCTGATGTTATAATGTTGTTTCTTCACCACAAACGTACCTAGAGTTGAGTTTTGTTTCATTTAGACATATTTAACACACAAACCCTGCATATTTAGGCTGAGTTTTTCTCTCAAACCGAAAATACTTCAGGTCTGTAATTGCCCATTTCCGCAGAATTAAAGGTAAAAGGAGCTGTTAAAGCTGAACTCCGGCACGTTTGAAGCTAAAGTTCGTCGCTAGAGGTGGTCGAATTCTGTCATAAGCCAAAAAACGGCACAGATCAGTGTTTCCTCGGCGGAGATCTCACTGTGGCAGTGAGTCTGTCAAGGCAACAAACTAGTGTAGTGATGGGGGCAAGTTCTTAACTTCCACGTACAATACCAAATTGCTTCACACTGAAACAAACAAACAAAACGCTCTGCCTGGTTCACTCATTAGTGTCTGGAAACATTAGGAAACAACTTCAATCAACAAGCTAAGACTGCTTATAGTCTTAGCATTACCTTGTTGATTTCCCACTGCACATTGCAAAAGCCCAAAAAACTTGATCACTGATGTCGTTTCTAATCCCATTTATTTACGCGTGAATTATATTTTTTGAAAACGCAAAAAAAAACAAAAAACATTCTGAACCATTTTCTTTCAACAACTTTCAGTTTCTATTTTTCTCACTTGTTGTTTCTGGTGTTTACCAGCTGCTCGCCGCCGCTGGAGTCGGTGATCGAGTCTTTTGGGCTTTTGCGATGTGCAGTGGGAAATCAACAAGGTAAGGCTAAGGCTGCTTATAAAGTTATTTTCTAACATTTCCAGACACTAATGAGTGAACCAGGCAGAGAGTTTTGTTTGTTAGACTCGTGGCTGTTGTAAGATGGGTTAGAAATTGGTGATTTACGTGGAAGTTCAGAACTTGCCCCCATCACTACACTAGTTTGTTGCCTTGACAGACTCACTGCCACAGTGAGATCTCCGCCGAGGAAACACTGATCTGTGACGTTTTTTGGCTTATGACAGAATTCCACCTCCTCTAGTGACGGACTTTAGCTTCAAAAGTGCCGGAGTTCAACTTTAACTTGAAAACTACTGCTACATGACATCACAAGGTGGAACAGAGCATCTTGAGCTTTAGAGACATAGACAGACTAATAATAAAGAGTTACTCAAACATGTGTGAATGAACCAAAACACAACCCCAGGCATGTTTTGGAGGAGGAAACAGCAATAAATAAACAAACACTTTCTTAATTTCTGCTTTTTCACCAAACATTTTTCACAGCTATTTGAATACGTTTTTAGATGACTACTTTTCACTTTTTGTATATGACATTATGTAAAAGTGACCGTATTTCTTGAGTACATGTACGACTCCACCCCGTCCCCTGTAGTTTCGGGGCGGGTCTTGGGAGCATCTGGACGGCAGATCCGCACAGTGTCATATAAAGAGTGAGGGCGCACGTCTGGGGGGGAGATGAATGCAGCTGTTTTGTTTTGAAGCCTCGGCGTGAATCTGTCTGTGCATGATTCAGACGGAGGCTAAGTGCGAGGGTTCATCTGAAACATCTGAAAACGGCAAAGCATAAGACGGGGGCGTTGTCGTGGAAACTGGGTGTTTACACATGCAGGAAATGTGAATAGATTTGCATGTTTTTGCTCTTGTGATGAAGCTAAATAACAAGCCTGAATTATTAAGATTTGGACATTTCGGAATCTTTGTGGAGCTTTCCGGGGCTTAACTTATATTTACACATTAATTAAAAGTTACTACTCACTGATAATTCATTTTAAGCTCACAAGCGTATGTCCAATACAACAGTAAAAGGTCCTATGCTATATTACGTAAAAATGACTCTTGTGAGCTTTAAGTCATGTTTGAACGCTGTTACTGCCTCAAAAACATACCTGGAGCTGTGTTTTGTTTTATTCCCATTTAAATAATCCTTTATTATTACATTTCCTCAGCTCAAAATGCTTTGTTCCATCTTGCTGCGGTAGGTAGAGTAGCACCAAAGGCACTTGATAAACAACCCGTCCGTTATCACCACTGCAACATTCTCAGCAAATATAAATTGCTCAGTTTTGACAATTTAAATCTATTTTCAAATCTAAAAACTCAAAATTATTAATAAAGCCGCTCCACCTCCCTTGAAAACATTGATCAAACTTTGCTCAGAACAGACGACTCGATCCACAACAAACAGAAACTAACGATTCCACAAAGATCCTCGGCCTTTGCACAGTCGCCTTTTCATTTCTAACGATTAAACAGAGGAATAAACTTCCAGACTCTGAAACAGTCTGGAGACATTCAGCATTTTACTCCAAACCTAAAAAAGCACATTCTAGACATCAGTCGAGCTCATTATACTTTTACTAACAAATTCAGCACAACTACATTTAATCTCTGTGATTTTAGGACGTCAGGTTTTATGAATTGTGATGTTTTCTTGTGTATTTTATTGCTCTATTGTAAATTGTTAATATTTTGTGTGTTCACCTGCAGAGGGAAAGTAGCAGGAGCTAAATCTGCTGCAGTTCATTTCTTCTTTTATAAAGATTCATGCATTTTGTACACGGTCCCTGACAAATAAAGACTAAACTAAACTAAACTATTTCTCAAATTCGCAGCGCCCTTTTACCTGTAGTTTGCGATTCCTGCCCTGAAATTATCCCAATGTTTCTAGTGAAGGTGTTTGACATCAGGTGTTTTCTGTTTGAGAGAAGAACTCAGCCTAAATATAAAAGATTTGTGCAGGAAACAGTTTTATAAGTAGATCAGAACATAATATGAACCTTTTAATGTACCTCATATGGGTCTTTTAAATGCAGCAGCCGAACTGATCTGGATTACGAAAACTTTGTGTCATAGCAAACTTTTTTCACTTTTTTTCATGTACGGTAATCGGTTTAATTCTGCTTTTCCTTCTACCGAGAAGAATTTACTGAACACATGTAAAAAAAAAAAAAAGGGGGGGGGGAAATACTCTATAGACCGATCTATGCTTTGATTTATCTTCACCATTTGAGGCGTCCATGTTTGAGTCTCATGTCCAGAGACAGGAGCACAGACTGATCCAATAACTTTAATATCATTCAGATGAACTACAAAATGAAAGTCAGTCATTGCCTCAGCCTGTCGTCCTTTATCGAGTTTAGTTTTAACCTGTATATTTTCTTTTCTACCACAGTCATAAAATGGTGGAATGTAATGAAGTACAAAGAGAACACATTTTAGATATCTATACTTTACTAAAAAGTGCATTGTATAATTTTTCTGGTGAACTGCTTTTCTCCATGGAGATGTTATCGCTTTGTCTGGTTTCACAGTACAGAATTAACCCCTGAAGACCTGAGGGCAGTTTTAGTACATTTCCCCTCGCCTGGATTTTTTTCTTAATTTTGCTTTTAAAACTGCCCCTTTTACCCCCTAATGAAGTGTTCTACCTCCTTTTGTTCAGTCCAACCTGTTATTTCACAATCTGCTGCTGTAGTTGTGTCATGAGGCTGTGATCAAAGCTACAGGACCAGAAATAGAACCAGAAAATAAAATTCAAACTCTTTTATACAAAACACAGAGCAAACATGTAGAAACAACTTTTTGGACATAAAAATGCTTAATTTAGGGCCTTAGCTACAAAAATGCAAAATATCAAGTCTGTAAGTAAATAAAAAATCTCCTTATTGCCCTAAAAACAAAAAAAAGTGCAGTGGCTCCATGACTTTCCTGGTCCAGTCCTGGAAACAGCTCCTGTCAGGTCCAGGGCCAGAGCCACAGCACTTCTGCATTTCCAGGTGTTTATTACATTTGGATTTGTTCATTTTGAGTGAAATAAACCTTTAAATAAAAATAGAAAGAGATGCACAATTACACACACCAAGATGTGTAATTTTCCATGTGTGTGAGAATTAACTCCACTTAGAGCGACTTTTTCCCTCGTTATAAACACACACAGTCAGAGGAGTCGACCATCTTGACTCACTTCACTCTTTGGCAAAGTTTGGCTCGATCAAAATGGACGGAGCGCATGAGTTTGGGGAAAACAAAGTTCCTATTGGACACTCGTTTTGCTCACGTCATCACACAGCGTGAGTGTGACGTAGGATAAAGCCGCAGAAATGTACGGAAACCTCTATGTCTGCACTTTCAGAGGGGAAAAGGAAGTTTCTGTCTTTTACCGTTAGAAAGTTCTGCGCGGTTATAGAAAACATATTCCTTGGAGTCGTGTACGATGTCGTAGGTCTTCGAGGGTTAAACCTTCATGGAGACCAAACCAGACCGAGTTACAGGTCAGATCTGTGGAGATGCAGCCCCGCTCACAGTCAGAATCCCTGTTTTTTAGGTTTATTTGAGCTATAAAACCACCTGTAATTGAATATAAGGCAGAGCTGTTTAATGTTATACTGCGGAACATTCCAGGTGAAGCAATAACATCTCCATGGAGAAAAAACCTTTGAAGACGGACGAGCCAGAAAAGTTACACAGTGCACATTTAAGTACATTTTACAGTGGATAAATTTACTTTTACTTCACTACATTTGAGAGCAGGTATATGTACTTTCTACTCCTCCATTTTCAAACAGGACTGAAAAGTAAAAGTGTTTTTAATTATAGTTTGAGATGTGCTGAAAAAGCTGAGGGGTTTATTTTTAACACGTTCATAATTTGAGCAAATAAAAAAAAATAAAATAAAATAAAAACAGCTTGGAAAAAACTATTTAAAAGTTGTTTCGGTTAAACAAAATCCAGCACATCTTCATCAACATGGCCACATTTGAAGCCATTAAGTGCATTTTTAAACAGGTCCTTTCATGCTTTTACTTAAGTTAGTTTTTTTCATGTGATACTTTTACTTATTTTTGCTCTAGTGTGACAGAATAAAGCAGTTCTCCCACCACTGCAGCCATAATGTTCTGCTGAAAACGAAACAAATGACGTTATGATGAAGCCGCTTTGAGGAATTAATTTATCTATACATTAAAAAAGCAATTGTGGGTAAGTGTAGCTTTGGGTGCTAATTACAGTTTTGTTTTGGGGGCTTTAGTTTTAATGGCCCATTGTGCACTGGGGGTGACATGGCTCCACACAACATTAGGCTTTATTAAAGTATGGGCTGTTCATTAACTGTTCATTCTAAACTACGATGCCAGAAAGTTACTGCATCGAAGCAGCGACAGATACGAGCAACTAGCCAAAAGTTTGCACATTTTCATGCCTAAACCACAGACTGTATGAAGAATTGGACCCACGGCGCTCGGCTCCAGTCAAATGAAGCTCACAAGGCCAGAGATTACAGGGTTCAATTTGAAGCCGGGTCCATATTAGGAATAGGATTTTATTTACGGAAAAAAAACTGTGAAATAAAAACCCCAGGATCATGTAGGTTAATAGTTAGCGTGACCAGACGTCCCTGTTTCCCCGGGACAGTCCCAGTTTTGAGCCCTGTGTCCCCTGTCCCAGCAGATTTATCCAAAACCACTGATTTGTCCCAGTTTTATACAAGAAATGTCCCTGGTGTCCCTATTTTGGACCAATTTAATGCCTGCCAACAGTAAAGACAGTAAAAAATGACTAAAACACGAAGAAAATCTGACTATACACTACAAAAAAGGATTTTCTAGCATAGTTAAACTGTCTTGAATTAAGCAGATTCATCTTAAAATACCAATTTTAAGATTTTTTTTTACCTAATAAGATGAGGGTTTTTTTTACTTGTTTCAAGATATTTCATCCTGATTTATCTTATCTCGATATTACAACTTATTCTAAGCACTTTTTATATTAACTCAGTCCAGGTTAAGCCTCTTTAACTTCCTTCTCAAACCAATAAGGGGAAAAATTTTGCCATAAATACTTGAAACTCGTGTTTTCTGCTTAGAACAAGATTCATATTTCGTCTTGTTTTAAGAAAACTTGGTAAGTGAAAATTTCTTACTGCACTGGCAGAAAATTTCACTTAAAATAGGGCATTTTTACCTCAAAATTGGTCTTTTTGTCTTATTTTTGAAGTGTACTGATTCATGTTAGTACAAAGTGCAGAAGAATTTTCCTTAGTTCTGCACTCGAATCACAGTTTTATTATTACCAACCACCACAAAACCAGGGATGTCATCGTTTCTTATTTTGAAAATCTGCTCACCCTATTCAAATAAACTTAATTTATATAGCACATAATAAAATACAACACAATTTCAAAGCACTTCACCAAATAAGTGAACTTATTCCAGTGGTTTTAAAACTCCCGATGTTAAGTCACTCTGGAAAATTGTGACTTTTAAGTTCATCAGCTTAAAATAATTGAGGCAATCGATTACCTTCATTTCTTTGGGTTCTGGAAACTTATTTGGGTTTACACAGTGTACAGGACCTAATTTTCTTTCCTTCCGCCGACTTATGGCCCATATTCTGCTGCTCCTGCTGCGTGAAGCTCCGATATTACTCAAACCGGACTCTTGTGAGCTTTAAGCCCTGTCAGAATGTTGCTTCCTCGTCAAAAACAGACCTGGAGTTGTGTTTTGTTTCATTCGCAGGCTTGAGTAATGATTTATTATTAGTCTGTCTGCATCTCCAAAGCTCAAAACGCTCTCTTCCCCCTTGTGAAGTCCTGAAGCAGTAGTTTTCAAGTTAACAGCTGTGTTTTACCTTTTGTTCAGCAGAGATTGGCTTTTCCAGGGCTGAAATTATCCAAATGATTCTGGTGAAGGTGTGTGGAGTTTTAAAACACAGAGGATTACTCTTGCTGACATCACAAGGTGGAACAGGGTGAAGATAATAGGAAACTACAGTTGGTGCAAAACAAAGCTGCGCAGCGTGTTGCTCTAAAATGTGCGTTAAGAACAAGTGTTATCAGAATGCAGAAGCAGCTCTCGTGGCTTTGGGCGGAAGATCGACGGTTGTCTGCGAAAACGAGCTTTTTAAGAAATATTATTACAACTCAGACGCCATCTATGTTCTACCAAAACCTGCGCTTCAGTGAACACACTCAGGGTTACTCCACATTCAGAAGGACAATGTTTCACTGAATGTAAAACGAGTCAGAGCCAGAGAACAGAGACGTTTGGAGCCATTTACCTCAGAACATTAGAACAAACCACCGCCTTTAGCTTCAAAATGAAACTTAAAATGAACAATGAATGATGTGAAATAGTCTGTATGAACTGTATGAATTTAAATCTGTGATTCATATGTTAAAACAATGGCTTTTATCCAATCAAACATGCACACATTAATGCAGAAATATGAAATGTATATATGTATATCGAGCGTGTGGTTGTGATGTATGAATGTGACTGATCTTATCTCTATGACTGAGTTACCATTTTGTAAGTTGTTTTTCATGGTATTTTATTGGAATATCTGCCATTTTATATCAACCTGGTGGAAATGAGCAGATTTGCTATAACCTGGCACCAACATATTACCTCTTTTGTGTAGGTCAGTGTTTTTATGTGCATTTTTCCTGTCCAATTAACTAATAAACTAAACTAAGTAACGCACTATAGTGTTACTGTTGTTGTTGTGTGTTGTGTGTTTTTTGATTGTATTTAATCTGTAGCTAATAACAAATGTTGTAAATTATGGCTTTATGTGTATAAGTTTTGCTTTTGAACTGTAATACTGCAAATTTAAATGGACCCAGGAAGAGGAGCTAACGCAGTCGCTGCTGAAGCTAACGGGGATCTAATAAACAAGAAACAAGAAACTCAGCCTAAATATGGCAGAGATGTGTTTTTGGTGAGGAAACAATATTATAACACAGATCAGAAAATAAGTGGCCCCTTTGAACCTACGCCCCACATTCCGCTGCTCCTGTCGCCTGAACTCTGCGGGCGCTCGGTGCGAATGGTTCAAAGAAAGTGCACAGACTAATGACGCGCCGTTGTCTAAAGGAGGCGCTGGAGGAGGAGTGGCAACAGAAGGTCCAGTTTTCTTAAGCGACCCCCTAATAGCCCCTGTCCTTTCACCACTGCCCCGGCGGCGTCTCTTCAAAGCGCACACACGAGTAATAGACTGAGCAGAAGTGTGCCTCCCTGGACCACAAAGCCACCACCTGTATGCTAATGCTAATGCTAATGCTAAGTGTGCCCCGCGTTCCTCTACAAACACAAGCAGAAGCCCAGAATTGATTTTTGGGCCTTTTTTTTTTAAATCAGGAAGCTCCGAAGTGTGTCCAGTTTTACGACAGAGAGCGAGCTGTTAAATTGATTTTCCCCTTGTTTAGTGAGAGACAAAAGAGGTGGTGATGAAAGTGAAAGTAAGTGGGCCTTGTGATTGACGGGGACAGACTGAGGCCAAACTGAGGATATATGCAGAGGAGGAAGGTAACGAAGCACAAAAGTAAAATTACAATACTTAACCCCCGAAGACCTAAGGGCAATTTTAGTACATTTCTCCTCGGCTGGATTTTTTCCTTAATTTTGCTTTTAAAACTGCCCCTTTTGCCCCTAATGAAGTGTTCTACCTCCTTTTGTTCAGTCCAACCTGTTATTTCACAATCTGCTGCTGTAGTTGTGTCATGAGGCTGTGATAAAAGCTACAGGACCAGAAATAGAGATGAAAAACAAAACATAAAATTCACACTCTTTCATACAAAACACACAGCAAACATGTAGAAACAACTTTTTGGACATAAAAAATGCTTAATTTAGGGCCTTAGCTACAAAAATGCAAAATATCAAGTCTGTAAGTAAATTAAAAATCTCCTTATTGCCCTAAAAACAAAAAAAAAGTGTAATCGCTCCATGACTTTCCTGGTCCAGTCCTGGAAACAGCTCCTGTCAGGTCCAGGGCCAGAGCCACAGCACTTCTGCATTTCCAGGTGTTTATTACATTTGGATTTGTTCATTTTGAGTGAAATAAACCTTTAAATAAAAATAGAAAGAGATGCACAATTACACACACCAAGATGTGTAATTTTCCATGTGTGTGAGAATTAACTCCACTTAGAGCGACTTTTTCCCTCGTTATAAACACACACAGTCAGAGGAGTCGACCATCTTGACTCACTTCACTCTTTGGCAAAGTTTGGCTCGATCAAAATGGACGGAGCGCATGAGTTTGGGGAAAACAAAGTTCCTATTGGACACTCGTTTTGCTCCCGTCATCACACAGCGTGAGTGTGACGTAGGATAAAGCCGCAGAAATGTACGGAAACCTCTATGTCTGCACTTTCAGAGGGGAAAAGGAAGTTTCTGTCTTTTACCGTTAGAAAGTTCTGCGCGGTTATAGAAACATATTCCTCGGAGTCGTGTACGATAACGTAGAGTCTTCGAGGGTTAAGAACAATTTTTAGGTATCTCGCTACACTTTACTTAAGTCCATTTTACAGTAGATATTCGAGAGCCTGTATCTGTACTTTCTGCTCCACTACGTTTTAGATTTGGACTGAAAAGTAAAAAGTACTTTTCTTTATGGTTTGAGACCTGCTGAAATGACTTACACTTTTTTATATCACATTTAATTTGAGTTAATGTCCCAACTTTAAGCAAAACAAATACACAAAAACAGCTAGAAACATTCATAAATGGATTGAATCGCTTAAAATCCACTAAACTCATGATCAAAATCAGTGCTTTTCATCCTTTAATTGTTCTAAGACTCTCTGCAAAATACTTTGACTTTTTACTCTTTAAGTACATTTTTAAACAGGTACTTTAATACTTGTAGTTGTGATACTTTCCCTTGTATCTGTACTTTTACTTCAGTGCTTCATCCACCTCCGTCCATGTAAAGCCAAAGTCATTTCCCCTTATTAAGAGGAACCGAATCTTATTTTTTACCTTTCTGAATTATTTACTGCCTTTTCCATTTACATAGTCATAGGCTCAAAAGTACTTGGGGCATAAGTGAGAAACTGTCGTGTAAATGGGGCTGAACATTGACCGCCCACCCCCTGGTTCTTGAGGTAAATTTGTCATTCATGGACTTTCTGAAAATCTTAAAAGTTTGAAAACCTGCTCAGGGCTAATCAGCTACGCGGAGACTAATGACCAGCAGACATATTATTTTATTTAAAAGTTTCTGAAACCGGCAAGACCTTAAAACACCGTGCAGAGTCTTGTGCTTTTTAAGGAGGCCGGGAGGGCTCACAACAAACGCAAACACGGCAACAAACGCAAACGCCGCAACACAACAAAAACAGCCACAACACAACAAAACCAGTGACCGCGGGACTCTGTTTTCCGACCCGGGAGGTCTCACAGCAAATACAAACAGCACGACACAAACGCAAACGCCGCAACACAACAAAAACAGCCACAACACAACGGAAAGCCACAGCAGGAGGGGCCGTGGGGCTCTGAGCGAGGGGGGGGATAAAGAGGGAAATTATTCTTGTGGCGTTTGTTTAATGGCTTCTGTACTTTTTGGTCTTAAAACAACTGCGCTATTGGCTACCACATAGGTTAGACTCTGCGATGTGTTTGAACTCTTAATATTTGTAATTTCACAAAAGTCTGTGGGGAAAAAATTGAATGGAAAATGAATGGAAAATGGATGGAAAATGAATGGAAAATGGATGGAAAATGAATGGAAAATGAATGGAAAATGAATGGAAAATTTCACTGTGGAACTGGCGGTCAATGTTGAGCTCCAGTGGCCCGGGTCAGTCCACTTTGATTCATAAGACACATTTTAATACATCACTGTTTCCCAAGAGCCCCACATGAACACTGCAAAAAAGGATTTTCTAGCATAGTGAAACTGACTTGAATTAAGCAGATTCATCTTAAAAGATCAATTTTAAGATTTTTTTACTTAATAGGATTAGATATTTTTTACTTGTTTCAAGATATTCGATCCTGATTTATCTTATCTCGATATTACAACTTATTCTATTAACTCAGTCCAGGTTAAGCCTCTTTAACTTCCTTCTCAAACCAATAAGGGGAAAAATCTTGCCATAAATACTTGAAACTCGTGTTTTCTGCTTAGAACAAGATTCATATTTCGTCTTGTTTTAAGAAAACTTGTTAAGTGAAAATTTCTTACTGCACTGGCAGAAAATTTCACTTAAAACAGGGCATTTTTACCTCAAAATTGGGATTTTTGTCTTATTTTTGACAGGCTTTTTTTTGCTATGAAGACAGTAAGACTGGAAATAATAAATAGGATCACTTTTGGCATTTTTCAGTCAATTCTTGCTAAAAAGTTATTTTATCAGATGCAGTTCAGTGTTTCATACGGCCATGTCCTTGTGCAAGACACTTTATCAGTCTGCATCGATTTTCAATTTCAAGATGTGCTGAACAAGCCGTTTTCCCTGACAATATACAAAAACATCTACCTGTCTTCAGAGCATAATAAATGAAAGTGGAATCTGCCGTCGCCGACACAGGAGCTTCCTCACGTACCCTGAAGGCCATAAAACACATCCCCCTTTTCCTTGTTTAAGTAACGGCAGCAGAGGAAGGGGGTCAGCGCCACGTCTCAGGCAATAAGCAGAAGGCGTCCAGAAGGGATCATAAAAGGCACTTCCTCCGCCTGTAGCCCTTATTCTGTTCGGAGAGGAGCTGGACGTGTGCCGCGGCACAGGGACCCTTCATATGGAAAGCAGGGGAGCGGGTCACTGCGTCGTAAAACTCAGCTCCGATCGGCCGGAGTAATCACCCGGAGAGGAGGCGAGCGGCAGAGCGAGCGGAGGTGGAGTAATTGTCTTTAAGCAGAAGTTTTAGCACAGCTCCAGACCACACACTCATTCACAAACACTCAGGAGATTACGCGGGTTTAGTGCTGTCGTTATAACCACAGAACACGTTTTACTACCAATTTCGGAGTGGATTATGTTAGATTTATAGTCCAAGTTTTACATTTTAATCTTCCTAAAATCCTGTGTTTGCTTTTGTAGTAAACAGAATAAAGGCAAATGTGTGATCCTAAGTGACGTCTTCATTTTACTGCAGCTTCCGAGTGACGCAATGAATAAAGGCAATTCAAACGATCAAGTGAAGGGATCTCAATAAAATGTTCAAATGCAAAATATGAAAGTTCTATTGTAATATTATCATGTTTTTTGTCATCCACTAACTCCTCTGGTGAACACACAGACTGCATTAAGAAGTGGACTAAGGGAGTTTGCTGTCGCCCACAGCGTTTAGCTCCAGTTAAATGAACCTCATGAGGCCATTTGAGTGAATTTGGACTCGAATGTCAAGAATAGAAATGTATTAATAGACAAAATAGTGAAATAAAAACACCAGGATCGTGTACAGCGTGTTAATATGAACAGCTTAAGACAAAAACCACGAGGTTCACTGCAGCAATATGTTAATAAATATGTCAATAAATTATAAACTGGCATCACTATTATACTTTTTGTTTGTTGTTGTTTGCACACTACAAAACAAGGATTTGCTAGACTTGAATTAAGCAGATTCATCTTAAAAGATCAATTTTAAGATTTTTTTTTACTTAATAAGATGAGTTTTTTTTACTTGTTTCAAGATATTCCATCCTGATTTATCTTATCTCGATATTACAACTTATTCTAAGCACTTTTTATATTAACTCAGTCCAGGTTAAGCCTCTTTAACTTCCTTCTCAAACCAATAAGGTGAAAAATCTTGCCATAAATACTTGAAACTCGTGTTTTCTGCTCAGAACAAGATTCATATTTCGTCTTGTTTTAAGAAAACTTGGTAAGTGAAAATTTCTTACTGCACTGGCAGATAATTTCACTTAAAATAGGGCATTTTTACCTCAAAATTGGTATTTTTTTTCTTATTTTTGATAGGCCTTTTTGCAGTGCACCTTTTACCTTTTGTTTCGAGGTAATTCCAAGGCTGAAATGATCCAAATGAGTCTAATGAAGGTGCATGGAGTCTAAAAACACAGTGGAGCACTTCCTGTATTATTACCCCATGACATCATAAGGTGGACCGGAGTGTTTTCTGTCTAAATCTGCAGGTTTGTGCGTTAAACATGTGTGAATGAAACAAAACACACCTCCAGGAAACATTAGAACATCAGAAATGTGTACGAGTCCTTTAATCTGCTGGTTTCCATTACAACGTAAACCAAGAAATCCGAAATAAATAAACAGAGCTAATGGGAGTTTTAATGTAATGCAATTTTTACCTCAAAATTGGGATTTTTTTTCTTATTTTTGACAGGCCTTTTTTCGCAGTAAGACTGGAAATAGTAAACAAGATCACTTTTTTGCAGTGCAGCTAAAAAGTAACTGGAAAGAAAAACCTTGTACCGATTAAATAACGTGTCAGTAGGTGTAATTTTACTTCAAAAATGGTCCTGCTTTTCCTGGACTCAACAGACTGAAGGAAACACCGCTCTTCTTGTTCTTGTGTCTTGATCAATCAATAAAAATAACTTCACACGTCGTCCACACAGCCCACTCATTCAGCAGCGCTCAGACATGAGCCGAGCCTCCCGCACGTTTGGGCAGCGCAGGTTTTTCTCACTGTCCTGATTTGTGTGTGTGTGTGAGTGTGTTTTGTGTGCGTGTGTGTGTGTGTGTGTGTGTACGTTCGCACCGTTCGTATCTGAGTTATGTAACACTTCACTGAGAAGAAGAACTGCAACAACATACAGAGCTCGAGTCCTGCTCCCCTGTGGGTCTCGGAGTAAGAAAAACGTGCCTTTTCTTTTCTTACTCTTATTCTTGGTCACATTTTTATATTGCGCTTTATCACCTTCACTCGTTCACACACACACACACTAGTGTCTTGCCCAAGGACACAACGGCAGCTGGAGTTGCACTGCCAACCTGTGGGTCAGTGGATCTGATGACAAACGCTCTGCAAACTGAGCCACTGTCCCCCCCATTTTGCATTTCATGGATTATTTACGTGTTTTTCGGCATTAATTTGAGCTGTTTTGTTATTTATTTTAAAATTCAAATGATTTGTTTGGATGAACTTGAAATAATTAAATGGAAAAAGGTGACATAAACAGCACTTCAGCTCCTGATGACGGTATTTATGATGGCAAAGCAGCTTCAAACCAGAGATGATCTGGTTAGGAGTTTGTCCATTAAGCTACTTTACTGCAGGATTGTGTGTGTGGGCGGTTCAATCGAGCCCAGACTGAACTAAACGCTATTTTTTCCATTACAAGACTGGTCTGCTCTCTCTTTATTGCTGTATGAGACTTCTGCTTCTTCTTCATTTTTATAATAATGTTGGTAAAACTTTATAATAAGGCGCCATAATAAACAGCAAACTGATCATTACCTAACGCTTCATTAATATTTATTCATTCTGACTAAAATGTCTATTTCACACAAGTTAATAGTTTTTCATCATTAACTAAACATCAGTTGTTTGCATGAAATCAATGTATTAATGTTTTAACAAATAGAAAATAATCTGTTAACTAATATTGTACTAATATTTATTAGGTGGCACGGTGGCTGTGTGGCTAGCACTCATGGCTCACAGCAAGAAGGTTGCGGGTTCGATCCCCGGGTCGCCCGGGCCTTTCTGTGTGGAGTTTGCATGTTCTCCCTGTGTCTGGATGGGTTTCCTCCGGGCACTCCGGTTTCCCCCATCAACTCAAAACATGCACTGTAGGTGTGAAAGTTGTGTGAGTGAGTGTTGGTGGTGGTCGGAGGGACCGTTGGGGCCGCTTGGCTTGGCAGCCGCGCCTCCGTCAGTCTGCCCCAGGGCAACTGTGGCTACAACAGTAGCACCACCACCGGGTATGGAGTGAATGAAGAATGCTCTGTAAAATGCTGTGTAAAGCACTTTGGGGACATGTGTCTGTGTAAAGCGCTATATAAATAAACCTTACCTAATATTTATTAAGAGTAACTAAATGTGTCGTTGGCTCTGCTTATCTCAGTCTGAACCTCTCCTCACAGGATCACTGTTGGTTAAGTTGATTAAGCATAATTAATATATTAGTATTATGTAAGTATCAGTGTGGGGCAACTTATAATGAAGCTGGAACAGTGATTATTAACTATTTACACATAATACTACTTTACTGATAAAATATAAAGTATTAACGATAGCAAATATTTTACATTTTACGCTTAACCAACTTAACCCACAGTGATCCTGTGAGGAGAGGTTCAGACTGAGATCAGCAGAGACAACGACACATTTAGTTACTTTTAATAAATATTAGTACAATATTAGTTAATACATTATTTTCTATTTGTTAAAACATTAATACATCGATTTCATGCAAACAATTAATGTTTAGTTAATGATGAAAAAAACTATTAACTTGTGCGAAATCCATATTTTAGTAAGAATAAATATTAACGAAGGGTTCGGTCATGATCAGTTTGCTGTTTATTAAGGCGCCTGATTATAAAGTGTTTCCATAATGTTTATTTCCACGACAGACGCGTGTGTTCGTTGCATCGTTTTGTCGATGGGCTTTTATCACTGGCAGTTGCAGTCATATTATCAGCCGCAGTGGGATGACACGGAGTATTTTATCTGCCCCTGCCCCTGCGAGGCTGCCCCAGGCCTTCCTCCACCTCAGTGTCGGGGCAGAAATAAGGGGGATAAAGGGGTGAGGGGGGGGTGTCACTTTGAACATGCCCCCCACAGTAATGAGTAAACAGCCAGACTTTTGAGTGACAGTGAGAGGCGGCGCTGTCCCTGCTGAATCCGAGTATATTCAGAGGGATCAGGTGCACCCGGCTCAAGACTTATCTGAAAACATTCTAATGGGATGTTTGTATTCAGACTCCGGTCCGGGCGCTGCGAAGAAAAGGGCCCATCGTACAGTGCTGTTATTGTGAAGGTGAAAAGGAGGGTTATTTTTGTGGTTCATTTTCTTTCTTCCTTCTTGAACTTTAACCAGTGTAATTCCTTCTCATGTTGCTGTAAATAATGTTGACTGAGATGTGGTTCTGTCTGTGTGAGTGAGTCTATGAACTGCTGCTTTCACTGAGATTGTTTGAGTGGAACTGCAGTGTAGTTTTATTCATGTAAATCAGGGACTGCAGATGGAAACTCCCTATTTAGCTCTAATCTGGTGCGGAACATCTCTGTTTTTATGAGTTTAATGTCTCTAATGTACATTGTCCCTTCAAATAAAGGCTAAACTAAACTAAACTTTCTTTCTTTATGTGAAGACCAAACTGAAAAGTCTCTGCATCTTTATCAGAGGTGTTCATATGTGGAACAGTCTGGACGAAACAGTAAAAGCCTGAAAACATATAGACTGCAAAAAAGCCTATCAAAAAATAAGAAAAAAAATACCAATTTTGAGGTAAAAATGCCCTGTTTTAAGTGAAATTTTCTGCCAGTGCAGTAAGAAATTTTCACTTACCAAGTTTTCTTAAAACAAGACGAAATATGAATCTTGTTCTAAGCAGAAAACACGAGTTTCAAGTATTTATGGCAAGATTTTTCACCTTATTGGTTTGAGAAGGAAGTTAAAGAGGCTTAACCTGGACTGAGTTAATATAAAAAGTGCTTAGAATAAGTTGTAATATCGAGATAAGATAAATCAGGATGAAATATCTTGAAACAAGTAAAAAAATCTCATTTTATTAAGTAAAAAAATCTTAAAATTGGTCTTTTAAGATGAATCTGCTTAATTCAAGTCAGTTTAACTCTGCTAGAAAATCCTTTTTTGCAGTGTAGACTGTGGAGAAATGACGTTTAACTGCAGGAGAATAAAGATTTAAATGCAGTAGAATAAAGAGCGTCCAGGGCGTCGCCGTTAGGAGTTGAACTTTTGGCGTTGGGGACGATTATAGTGACACAGAAACGTCATAATCCGGAAGAAGAAAGAGAAAGAGCCGCGGCGGGAAACCACGAACACCAGAACAAGAAATCTACGCCGTGTCATTAGCGGAGGATAAATATGTACACGAGCGCAGGACTAAAGGACTAAACCAGGACTGAACCAGGACTAAACCAGGACTACACCAGGACTGGACCAGGACTGGACCAGGACTACACCAGGACTACACCAGGACTGGACCAGGACTACACCAGGACTGGACCAGGACTACACCAGGACTACACCAGGACTACACCAGGACTACACCAGGACTGAACCAGGACTGAACCAGGACTGGACCAGGACTACACCAGGACTACACCAGGACTGGACCAGGACTACACCAGGACTACACCAGGACTACACCAGGACTGGACCAGGACTACACCAGGACTGAACCAGGACTGGACCAGGACTACACCAAGACTAAACCAGGACTGAACCAGGACTGAACCGGGACTACACCGGGACTGAACCGGGACTAAACCAGGACTGAACCAGGACTGAACCAGGACTGAACCAGGACTGAACCAGGACTAAACCAGGACTAAACCAGGACTAAACCAGGACTGAACCAGGACTGAACCAGGACTGAACCAGGACTAAACCAGGACTAAACCAGGACTGAACCAGGACTGAACCAGGACTGAACCAGGACTAAACCAGGACTAAACCAGGACTGAACCAGGACTGAACCAGGACTAAACCAGGACTAAACCAGGACTAAACCAGGACTGAACCAGGACTGAACCAGGACTGAACCAGGACTGAACCAGGACTAAACCAGGACTAAACCAGGACTGAACCAGGACTGAACCAGGACTAAACCAGGACTAAACCAGGACTGAACCAGGACTGAACCAGGACTGGACCAGGACTGGACCAGGACTGAACCAGGACTGAACCAGGACTAAACCAGGACTGAACCAGGACAGAGCCAGTGTCATTAGCATGTCATTAGTGGAGTATAAATGTATACAGGGCTCAGTCTCTGAGCCGATCACCTCTTGTGTGTTTTATGCAGTAAATAGAATAAAGACTCTCTCGACGGGAAAACAAGGCTCCTGCAGATCACACCAGATGCCCTGGACACGTCTCACGTTGGTCCGTTGGTCCACGGCGTCCAAGACACGCATCAGGAGAATCTAAACCCAAATGCAAAGGCTCAGACCAGAGGTGTTCGCCGTGTTTTTTGCCGCATTAGTGTCAAATTACAAAACTAGAAATCACCCCTGACCAAAGCCTTGACTGAAGTGTAAAAATCTCGGATGTACCTCCCACTCATCTGATGTCCAGTTTCCTCCGAACAAACTGCTCATTTACTGCTGTCCACCAAATGTCTGAACCGTCTCTCCAAATTACAAAAGCAATTTTATTCAGAGCCGTCGAAAACATGTTGTTCTGTCTTGTACTTGAAGGAAATATAATAAGCAGTTAACATAAACCTACTGAATCCATATAGATTTTTATGAGGGTATTTCAGACTGCGAGACCCTATCATCACAGAGGCGTTCGAAAAGTCGCAAAACTAGTAAAAGTAATTCTGACATTTACGGTATAATGATTAGAGAAGAACGGCCCTTCGTTTTCTGTCATTTTAGAGCTGCCGTGTGTCTGGCAAGTTGTGTAGGGTTTGAAAAGTTTGTATCTGGTGCAGTGGTGCGGTAAGGACACAACAGGAAAGGCCTCATTTTTACTGAAATACATGAAGTGGATCATTTAATATTTGTATAACATGAAAAACATAACAGAAGATGAAAAATAATAGGTAATAGATCAGGGTTGGGGTTAACGGTTAGGAAATGGGCTGCAGCTTCCCTGTTAATATGCAACATTTTGGGGACTTCTCACTAAATATATGATAAATATGTTTTGAATTATTCATTGTTATGGCCGCAGTCCAACTTTTAAACCCATGGATAGACTTAAAGGCCGATTGTCTAATGTCTTTCCCCATTCTTCACCCCAGTTTCACAAGGTATACGGTCCAATCCAAGAAAGCCTATAGGCCAGAAATGATCTTTAAACACACTAAACTGCACTGGTTTAAATGTAAAATGCAACACTACATAATTGGACTTGATGTTTGCTTGGGGAAGAAAGAATCGTCCAATTAGGGAGCTCCTCGAGACAGATTCCAGGAAGTGATGAAGGGGTTTTCTAAAGTCTCCAACACACTGTATAATGAACTTGTTCCTTTCGCCTTCACGGAGGCGACTATTGGACCATTTGAACTACGCCTGTTTTGTCATCGCCCTTTTAATCTCAAGTGGGCATTGAACCTCAGACCTGCCCACTCCATCGCTGCCATAACATCCCCAGTAATCGCGTATTGTGAGTCTGGTATTCACCGCTCTCCCTTTCACGCTTCCAGGCCAATGCGAGCTATTTTGAGACTTGTTTAACAGCGTAAATCACGTCGGTTTACTTCATACTCAGCCTGTGGTAAATAAAAGCTCAGATAAAAGTCTAACAAAGCCTCAGAGGGAGCGGCGCCTACTGTCAGCGTCACAATCCCAGGGAGTGTCGAGGACGTCCGCTGCAAAGGATCAATATCTGGACCAAGACTAAATTCTTCTATCTTCGCATTCATTCATTATAGACAAGAATAATCATCTCCCTTTGAGTCTGAAGTGGGCACTGACACTACAGACCTCACGTGACGCCCAGATGTGAGAACAACTGGCCACTCTGTCACTGCCATAACATCCACGGTAATCATGCATTGTGAGTTTGGTATTCAGCGCTCCCCCTTTCACACTTCCAGAGCTGTTGGATGGTCGTCGGTGGGGGGGGGGTAAACACTGCATGTGGGTGGTCCTTCTCTTTCTGTGGCCTTCCTCAGCCGACAGGGACAGACAGGGACTAGGGTCTGCTGACAGGAGCGGCTCGTCTTTATGCGTTTGGTGGCTGCTGCTCGCTCCAAGTGGCCTCATACATATTAAATGAGCTTTTGAGGAATCCGCCAGTGTGCGCCGCATTTCCCAGTCGCCTTTTTTACATTTGAGTGTCACTCCTGGACCCCTCTGCCTCTTTCCTCTTTCTCTCCTCTTTCTGTCGACATCTCTCTAAAACTACTTTGGCATTCTTTTTCTCTGTTTTTCTGCACCGTACCACCTGCCCACTTCCACCGTCTCCTCGCTCCTTCACAGCACCGCTCGCCGGCAAAAGTATTCTGAGGGTTCTGTATTGTACATTTTGTGAGCCTCTCTCTGGGACTGCCACGATGGGCTGTAGCGGCTATTTAAGAAGAAGACCGCGAGCTCTGCAACGGGTCAGACTTTCTAAAGGTCACACAAAGCCTTGGACACACAGCCAGATCTGGTCCTAACAGACTTTAACTTTATTTGTTTGGCTCCTCTGCAGTGGGATGTGCAGGAGGTCCAGTTGAAATCCAGTAGCAGGTATCATTACTTTATGTTCAGCCACTTCCAGCAGTCTAAACAAACTGATCCTGACACTTTGCAGAGATGATCATGCTGGGGGGGGGTCATGCATGTATGTATATGGTGGAATGTTTAGGTGTTTTTTTATGGTGACACACTGCGTACGTTAGCAAATACAGCCAAAAATGTTTTAAGACAGTGTGAAAACTCAAGAAAATTTACAAAACGGGTTTAAACAACACATTTTCAGGAGCCTGTGGTCAACACGAGCATTCATGGTCATGTTTAGAAAGGGACTTGTTTTAGGTGGCCAGAATTTCAAAATAAAAAACTACTGGGACATCCCCGTTTTTTTGGTGGTTGGTAATAATATAACTGTGAAACAAGTGTTTGAGGAAATTGTTATACACGTCTCATTCATGACTAATGTGTGAGCCAATATAGTCACATTTTCTTTGTGTTTTGGTCATTTTTAAGACGCTTTTCTGTATTTTACCTAAACAAATGACAGTTTATGCCCCTCTTTACTGTTGGCAGGGATCACATTTGTAAAAAATAGGGACACAAGGGACATTTCTTGTAAAAAATTGGGACAGATCGATGGTTTTGGATAAATCTGCTGGGACAGGGGACACGTGGCTCAAAACTGGGACTGTCCCGGGTAAAAAGGGGACGTCTGGTCACCTTGGACTTGTTTAACAGCACAAATCAGCTCCCCTGTTGTAGTTTTAGTTAGGTCAGTTGTTTATGGTCAGATTTTGCTCAAATAGAGCTCAGATTAATGTCTAACAAAGTCCCAGACGGAGCAGAGCCTACGGTTAGCATCACACCCCCTGACAGACATGTTCAGTCCAGCAGCACAATCATTATAATCCAGTAATTTTCTTAAGAACGCACCTCTCTAAAGCCGTAATTCATCGAGATATAATCATTTATCTTCTTTATCTTCTTCGCCATCTGCTTGTCTCCATGGAGATGTTGTTGCTTTGTCTAGAATGTACCAGTGTGGCATTAAACATATCCACCTTGTATTCATTCAGTAACTTGTTTTTCAGGGACCTAAAAACGTGCATTCTTACTGTGACCGGGCTCGCCGCGCCACAGATCTGACATGTAACACCGCTCTATGGCATTACCTACTGTTCCCGTAGATATAAATAAGTGTAATGCCACACTGTGGGACATTCCAGGCCACATCTTCGTGGAGGGAAGCTGGTGACGGACCCTCTACCACACAGGTGTCAAACATGCGGCCCGGGGGCTGGATCCGGCCCTCCAAGTCCTTTAATCTGGCCCTCAGCTGAGTATCTATTATTTCTATTATTCTAATATTTTAATTGTTCTGATTTTTTTGGTAATTTTCTGCACCGTTTAGCATAGCAGCGTCTCCAGAACCTCCCGCCAGAGCAGCACAAATGAAGACTCGCCTCTTTCCAAACGCTCGTAAAGGACGATCGTTTTGATTGTATGTCAAAAATAAGTCAAAAATGAGAAAAGTGGATACTGAGTGCAGGATTTTCCAACAAAAATGGACTAATTCCTGTTTGTTCGTGAAGGTGAATGGGAAACCTGTGCTCGGTGTGTTTGCAACAAGTGAATATAATCTTAAACATCACTACGAGACACGGCGAAAAGTACAATAGCTTGAACGGAGAATTGAGAAGACAGAAGATAAACAAATTATTGCCGTGACTGAAGAAACAGCCGTCTGGTCGCTAGCGTAAAAGAAAGAGTTCATCAAATAAAGATTTCTGTGATAGATTCGTGTTTCTCTGCACACATATTTGGACTTATTGCGATTTTTGGGGGTATATATGCCATGAGTTTTCAGCCCCGGCCCCACTGGGATCAAAGTAGGTTGTATACGGCCCCCGGACCAAAATGAGTTTGACGCCAGTGCTCTCCAAGAAAAGTTGCACCTTTAACTGTCTCCAATAAACAATCTGTATTACATTTTGCACCATGTTCTGTGTTTTGATCGCAGTGAACAGGGCGAGGATTGCACCGCCTCGCGACGCTCTTTGGTCGGTTTACAAATCAATCACAACTGTTGATCTAAACTCAAACACACCAGATGCGACGCTTTCAAGTTCTGGTGGGCGCCTCGTAGCTCCTCTAAACCTGGGTGGGAATTTTTCCAATATTTTCGCCACATGATTATAATGAAAATATAGGGGTCTGGGTAATGTATTTATGACATGCCTTTCATTAGATTGACTGTCAGAGATGATGTAGTGTGGACTTACATCTGGAGCTCGTTGTAGTCTTCTTCAAAAGGCATACCAACGTCAGGGCCTATCCATTTTATCCATCTTTGAGGAGCATATAGAGCGCTGTTAGTCAGACAAAAGTACAGGGGGCTTTTATGAAATCATTCCCTTATTTGGTAGAATATATATATATATAATAAAAGGCGCCAAACCAGAAATCTGCCTGTTTTCGTTGCCGGTTTCAGTGCCTGTGAGTCTGATTGGCTGATTGGTTTCTAAACATGATTGATAATGAGAGTGGCTTGTGCATCCATCAAGTTTCGTGGTCAATATTTATCATTAGATCAATAGAAAATGAATTATGCATTGAGGGGACGCAGACGTGGCGTTATTTAAAGGTCCGACGTTAAGCAAAATTGAAGCTTGTGAGTTTTAAGCCACGTTAAGGAGAATTCGCCCGATTTTGGCTGCGAGTTCGGGAGTCGTGACCCGACTTTTTGTCTCCGTGTGCGATTCTGAAGCCGCTGCTCCTCGTGTGGAGTCAGTGTCGGATCAGAACCACCGAACATCAACAACGCAACGGAAACAGGCGATAAAACAGAGTCAGGGGCAGAGGAGCGACGGACACAGAGACGCAACAAACAAACTCGGGATAGAGAGAAAATAAAGACTTTATTACTCACCTCCCATGAAGTGGTAAATTTAAACTGCAGCATCTCATCCACTTTATCCCTAGAAATTGTCCTCCGCAAATAATGACTCCAGTCCACAAAACCGCACTGTTAATCCAGTTTGAAGCGTTTTTTGAAAGTAATTCTTTTTGTAAATTTTGTACATATACTTTATATTATTATTTCTATTTTTATTTCTATTTTTGGCCCTCGCCTAACGAAGTGGCGAGGGCTATTGTTCTTCGTTGGTTTCTTTATTATTATTATTCCTCTTCCGCCAAAATGATCGCATTTTTGACCCCCTGAACGTCGACGAAAAGTCTCACATGGGGGTATAGAATCGACCGGTCTGCGAAAAATTCGATAAAACGGAGATCGCAACAATGACCAAAGTGACCCCACTCAACGGCGCCCCTAGAATTGGACCCCTATGGGAGAGGGGACAAGCAAAGTTTGTCGCAGGGAAACGAAATTCGGGACAGTGACAGAGAACCATGAGACAAGCCAAAAGATGAATTGGAGCACGTCTCTATGACCAACAGGAAGTCGGCCATATTGGATCAAAAATTCGCCACTGTTTTGACTGCGTGTACGCCAAAGTCTTCAAGTGTCTTGGTTTTGGTCCAAACGAGCTCAGATTTGACACGTCACATCTACAGATGTGGCTCCACAAACGCATCATTTTTCTCAGCGCAGTTTTTCACGGTTTGTCCGTAGCACGCCGGCGAATAACACCTTCGTTTCCTGTTTCTTTGATGCCCTCTCACGGCCACAGGCTTTGGCCTACAGAGCTCAAACTCACATCACTATTGTGTGATCCCGGCCTGAATGTGATGAAATATGAAATATAATAAAAGTGAACTCTGTAGCGCCACCTAGTGTATACGTGAAACATCAACATTATCGGATTTGGACCAAATTTGGGGATTAAATTCTATGCATGATTTCAAGCAAAATCTTATATTACGGACATGGTGCAATTTTCATTGTTCGCCACCAGGGGTGCAAAGACTCAATAAAAAAATAGTTAAAAAATGCCTACACACACAGGCTTTGTCTGATCGTGCTGAAATTTGAATCACTAATACCTGATTAGGGCTTGATTATAATAAACTATAAAGCATATGAAAAGTTACTCTATAGCGCCACATAGCTTATACAAGAAACATCAACATTATCAGATTTGTACCAAATTTGGGGATTAGATTCTCTGTATCAAATCAAGCAAATAAATATATTATGGATATGGGGTGTTTCCCACGGTTGGCCAGCAGGGGCTCAAAGACTCCCCAATAAATAGTTCAAAAATTACTACACGCACAGACTTTGTCTGATTGTGCTGAAATCTGAATCACTAAAGCTTGAACATGGACTGAATATAATAAACTATAAAGTATATGAAAAGTGAACTCTATAGCGCCCCCTATCCAGACATGAAACATCAACATTATCGGATTTGTACCAAATATGGGTATTAAATTCTATGTGTGTCTACGACCAAAAAAATTCATTATGGATATGGGGTATTTTCCATGGTTGGCCACAAAGGGCGCAAATACTCCCCCCCAAAATATGTTTAAAGGTGCACTATGTAACTTTTCTGTTGGAGGGTCTGTTTTTATGCACAGTCTTAGTCTGACAGTGCTCTTGATTATAAAAGTCATGTGACCTGTGGCCTAGTTTCTATAATTTGGCTCTAGATCGTTCCCATTTTCAAATATTAAAGGTGCCCTATGTAATTTTTCTGGTGGACGAGCTGTCGGGAGGAGAGAGTCGTGTCAGGGCGGGCACAAGACCTCAGCGGTTGCCTGGCATGGGCGTGCGCGCCGGAGCGAGGGCCATCATTGCCGCGAGCGGCTTTAAGTTAACATTGTTCTTCGTTCTGTATAAACAAAGAAATGCAGATTTGACCCCCTGAACATCAACGAAAAGTCTCACATGGGGGTATAGAATCGACCGGCCCGGTGAAAAATTCAATAAAACGGTCATCGCAACAATGACCAAAGTGGCCTCACTCAACTGCGCCCCCTAGAATTGGATCCCTATGGGAGAGGGGACTATCAAAGTTTGTCGCAGGGAAACGAAATTCGGGACATTGACACAGAACCATGAGACAAGCCAAAAGATGAATTGGAGCACATCTCTATGACCAACAGGAAGTCGGCCATATTGGATCAAAAAACTTGCCGCTGTTTTGACTGCGTGTACGCCAAAGTCTTCAAGTGTCTTGGTTTTGGTCCAAACGAGCTCAGATTTGACACGTCACATCTACAGATGTGGCTCCACAAACGCATCATTTTTCTCAGTGCACTTTTTCACGGTTTGTCCGTAGCACGCCGGCGAATAACACCTTAGTTTCCTGTTTCTTTGATGACCTCTCACGGCCACAGGCTTTGGCCTACAGAGCTCAAACTCACATCACTATTGTGTGATCCCGGCCTGAATGTGATGAAATATGAAATATAATAAAAGTGAACTCTGCAGCGCCACCTAGTGTATACGTGAAACATCAACATTATCAGATTTGGACCAAATTTGGGAATTACATTCTATGCATGATTACAAACCAAAAAATATATTGTATTATGGCCCTGTGTCATTTGTCACGATTGCCCAGCAGGAGTGCAATGAGTTTAAAGAAACATTTAAAGGTGCACTATGTAATTTTTCTAATAGACGAGCTGTCGGGAGGAGAGAGTGTCGTGCCAGGGCTGTCACGAGTCCTTGGCGGTCGCATCAGGGGAACGTGCGCACCGGGGCGAGGGCCATCATTGCCGCCAGCGGCTTTAATTATTATTATTATTATTTATCTTGATTGCATCACACTTTTTTCCTTTTTTGCACTAAACTGTCCTGGAGCTACTGTGTTGAATTTCTCCACTGTGAGCTCAATAAAGTTTTATCTTATCTTAAAGTTGTTCCTCACATGTTTGTTGCAGATTAGTGATACTGACTGTACTTTCTATGTACTTTATCTCCAGTCTTTTCTGCTTTAAAAATCCTGTGTCTGAAGTATTTCACCACATTTCACAAATAATAACACAGTTTTGACTTTGAGCTCTGATCTTTTGAACACTTCTCAGTGTCAGTGTGAGACAGGAAACAGCCGACACGATCGCGCTCACGACTTTATATCCTGTGGTCCGCAGACAGATCCCGCTGCATCTTTGCGATCGGAGATTTTAAGACTCATAAGATTCTCCTCATGTCTGTGGTGTTTGTGCTTTTTGTCGCACGTTTAAAAATAGTTTAAGACCGAAAAGTCTTGTAGTGTGAAGCAGCCTTAAGAATGTTATTACCTGGCGTTTTGTTGCATTCACACATGTCTAAGTAATCCTTTATTATCCTTTATTATTAGTCTGTCTGTTCCTCCAAAGAAGTCGTATTTTTCAAGTTAGCACCTACACTACAAAAAAGGATTTTCTAACAGTTAAACTGACTTGAATTAAGTAGATTCATCTTAAAAGATCAAAGATAAAAAATTTTACTTAATAAGATGAGTTTTTTTTTACTTGTTTCAAGATATTCCATCCTGATTTATCTTATCTCGATATTACAACTTATTCTAAGCACTTTTTATATTAACTCAGTCCAGGTTAAGCCTCTTTAACTTCCTTCTCAAACCAATAAGGTGAAAAATCTTGTCATAAATACTTGAAACTCGTGTTTTCTGCTTAGAACAAGATTCATATTTCGTCTTGTTTTAAGAAAACTTGGTAAGTGAAAATTTCTTACTGCACTGGCAGAAAATTTCACTTAAAACAGGGCATTTTTACCTCAAAATTGGTATTTTTTCTTATTTTTGATCGGCCTTTTTGCAGTGTACCGTTTACCTTTTGTTTCGAGGTAATTCCAAGGCTGAAATGATCCAAATGAGTCTAATGAAGGTGCATGGAGTCTAAAAACACAGTGGAGCACTTCCTGTGTTATTACCACATGACATCATAAGGTGGACCAGAGTGTTTTCTGTCTAAATCTGCAGGGTTTGTGCGTTAAACACGTGTGAATGAAACAAAACACACCTCCTGTTTGTGATGAGGAAACGTTAGAACATCAGAAATGTGTGTAATACGAGTCCTTTAATCTGCTGGTTTCCATTACAACATAAACCAAGAAATCCGAAATAAATAAACAGAGCTAATGGGAGTTTTAATGTATAATTTGTTTGTCATTTGCATATGACTTTTAATTAAAATAATTATAATATAGATTGGCTAGAACAAACCTGTACATCCACCATTAGTGCATAATAAGGAAATGGTTTATTGGAGCAACTTTAATTAGACTTTAATGAAAATATGAATTGTGTTAATATCTCTGTAATACCAATTTAAGTCTCTGTGCCTGAAATGTCAGCTGTATATGCTAAATGTAATTACTATAGCGTATTATATTATCTCGGTTCTCCCTCTTTCTCTCTCCTCCATAAAATGATAATGGCAGCATCCACTGACTTCTTTATTATTACTTCCTGAAGCAAACCTGAGCTGTGTATTATGATGTTCATCCTCCCTGTTTTTTATTGAGCGGTGATGGATGAAGTACTCAGTTTTTATTATTCAAGTTTAAGTAAAAGCATCACGCGGAAAAAATCAACTTAAATAGAAGTTGTGCGATGTACTGTAAGAGTAAAAAGTTGAAGTATTTTGCAGAGGGTTTTTGAACAATAGAAACAAGGATAAAATAGATGGAAAAACATCCATCCATCCATCCATCTTCTTCCGCTTATCCGGGGCCGGGTCGCGGGGGCAGCAGTCTAAGCAGGGGCTCCCAAGCTTCCTGCTCCCCAGCCACTTCCTCCAGCTCCTTCGGACGGACCCCGAGGCGTTCCCAGGCCGAGAGACATAGTCCCTCCAGTGTGTCCTGGGTCTTCCCCGGGGCCTCCTACCGGTGGGACATGCCCGGAACACCTCCCGAGGGAGGCGTCCAGGAGGCATCCGGACCAGATGCCCGAGCCACCTCAGCTGGCTCCTCTCGACGTGGAGGAGCAGCGACTCTACTCCGAGCTCCTCCCGTGTGACCGAGCTCCTCACCCTATCTCTAAGGGAGCGCCCGGCCACTCTGCGGAGGAAACTCATTTCGGCCGCTTGTATCCGCGATCTCGTTCTTTCGGTCATTACCCAAAGCTCCTGACCATAGGTGAGGGTAGGAACGTAGATTGACCGGTAAATCGAGAGCTTCGCCTTTCGGCTCAGCTCCCTCTTCACCACAAATGGAAAGATAGATAGATGGAAAAACAACGAAGCAGATTTATTTTTTTATTCTTTATTTGTCCTAATTGTACTTTTAGTTTTGCACCTTCCCTCACCGTCTTTGTGTCTTTGTGTCTCGTCTTTTTTCTCTCAGCGAGTAGCCGCCCCCCGTCTCAAGTGCCTCTCCTCATCCTGACTAGAATACATTTTTGTTTACACCTCAACTTGCTTTTCTCATCCAAAAACCTCCTACTTCATATCCTCTCCATTTTATTAACTTCCTGTACTGTCTCCCGTTACAGCGCGATACAGTGTGTGTCTATTCATACTTTTTTACCCAACGGCGTGTGGGAAAACTGTTTCCTGTAACTGCGAAGTCATTTATAAAACAGAAAATACGAATTACACTGGGAAAAAAACAATCTGTAGGTGAGTTAAAATGACTTAAATTAAGAACATTTTACTTTATTTGAGCAGATTCATCTTGACAAGTGAAATGATCTGCCAGAGGAATAAGGGTTTTTTTTCTTAATTCAAGCCGGATTTGATTTTATTTCTTATTTTAAGTGCAAAAAGTTGTTGTTTTTCTTATTTTAAGTGTAGCAAGACGTATTTTCATATTTTAAGTAGAAAAATCTTATTGCACTGGCAGATCATTTTACTTGTCAAGTTAAATTTACTCAAATCATGGTAAAAATTTCTGAATCCAAGTCATTTTAGCTTGACTAGATTTTGTTTTTTGAAGTGAAATGTGCTTTTGTTTAGATTTTATATTCGTCTAAAAGGGCCCATATTATTATTTTTTATCTATATTATAATTCTGCAAACAGGAAATAGTCCTTGTTCCACTTTGTGATGTCACGTGGTAATACAGGAAGTGCTCCACAGTGTTTTTAAACTCTATACACCTTCACTAGAATCATTTGGATGATTTCAGCCCTGGAATTTCCCAACCTAAAGGACAAAGGGATGTGTGGACAGCTGCCACTCCATGACATCATAAGGTAGAACAGAGCATTTTGAGCTTTGTAGATTTAAAAATGCAGAGTTACTCAAACAAGTACAAATGAAACACAATTGCAGGTTTGTTACTGAGGAGGTAACAACACTATAACGTGGCTTAAAGCTCATAAGAGTCACTTTTGTGTAATTTAGGGTCTTTAAATAATAATAATGCATTGGATTTAGCGTTTGACATTGTGTTATTAATCAGTTCCATGTGTTTGGTGCAGATTCGGTGCCCTGGAGCAGATTTCTGTGCCATCGGCTCCTCTCACCACCACATTTATTCAAAGAAAGGAACAAAAAAAAAAACAATTATTTGATGTCCTGAAGCTTGTTTTCTCCATTTATACCTCACACATTTGGATATTTTTCTGAAGATATCATAGACTTCATCAAGTACATTTTATTTCACTAAAATAGTCAAAGATTTGTTTTCAAAAGGGGCAAACAAATGACAAATAATTCATCGTTTAATCGTTTAAAAAGCAATAATCTGTTCTTATTTTTATCCGTTTGTACTTTGGAGTTGCATTATTGTGTCGGAAACGCATTTGGCATCGAATGGACTCAGTATTCAACCCGCAGCCTTGGGGAAAAAAAAAAGTCTATTTGAGAAATATCCTCCAGTTTTACATTACCGCCTGTGACCTGCTCCTCCACTCCTTTTCTTTTTATATCAGCTTCTGTATTCGAGTCAAACAAAAATCATGCATCGCACCTTTAAACTCCCATTTCCCCTGAACACTGCGCCATGATTACAGGTGAGCAGATATAACATCCCTGCTAATGACAAACCCAAAGGTCGCCTGCCTCATTTCCCGGTGAAAATATCTTTATTGCTGCGTTCATACTTTGGATATTGTCCTTATGGCTGTTCTTTTCTAAGCTTTCTCTCTCTATTTCGCTATTATCCCGCCTCCACTATACTTCCACGGTTGGACTTCCACTTGTGTTATCTAACGCTCGTATATCCTCCCCCTCAGCCTCCCCCTGCTCATCTGCTCTTTGTCTCGCAGATCTGGCGTGTATGCTGAGTGTGCAGGCGTTTCAATCTTGCAGCATGTTTTCCTGGAAGTCTCGGCTCGGACTGCAGCACAGGGAACACTGGCCGGGACTTTATTTTAGTCTGGAGCGAGTCTAACCCACAGGCCGTGGACTGAGACCGGACCCAGTGCGTGTGGGGTCAGTGTTTGATGGCAGATGAAGCCACAGAGGTCAGAGGAGGTCACAGAAGAAGTTGTTATTATTATGCACCAATCAAGCGAAATTAGGACAATCTGCATCCATAAGTACATGTGCTGTGACCTCTTGCCATGTGCCTCAGTGTCACTCACAGCTAAATAACACTTTTTACTGAAATCAGAAACTAGTTATTATTATTATCAGTGACCGACGCTCACAACAGGGCCGAGAATCACAGGATTTCTCACGATTCGACGCAAGATTCATGGCTCACGATACGATATTATCACGATATGACGACGTATGTGATGCTCAGTGATATATTACACATGATCATCTGTGATATATTGCTGTTTGTTAAGGACCAAACACATTTTAGCAGCAGGATTTCTTTGTTAAACCACTACTTGTGCAAAATTCATATGAAGAAGAATCTGTTTTAATCATCAAAACAGTGAATATAAAGAACGCAGACAATTTTCCTTCCACTAAATAAGCAAAATTATAGTTCAGTCACAGAAAAACCTGCTAAAACAAACCAAAAAATACTCGATATGCGATATATCAATACAGCAGCCTACGATAACGATCCTGCATCACCAAATTTAGTATCACAGTGTATTGATATTTAGTTATTCGTGCACATTCTTATACTCACAAACATCAAGCACTAAACCTGCTCTTTCTGTCCACATGTGGGACTCATCTGAACATTATCGTTTTGTGTCTTATTTTTACTCTACTTTCACTGTTTTATTATCTTGCTTTTTTGGGGAGCGTTTTATATAGAACAAAAGAAGAACAGATCCAAACACAGGCACAGTCAGCAAGACATAACTTACATTTAAATAGTAAGAAAATATACACAGTTCACTCTGGAATGGTTCTGTTTTCTAGGTGCAGATCTGGAGCAGCACTAACCCTTAATTAAAGGTTAGGTTAGTTAGGTCAGGTCGCTTTATTTGTACCCGTAGGAAAATATGTTTTGCAGATTTGAGAGGCTGGTCCCACATTTCATTCATCCACATTCTGCACAATAAACACCAATAAAAACACAAATATAAATAAAGTGTTGCAGGTGTCCAGTGCAGAGTGGTTTTGTTCCATAAATAAAATAATTCATCACAATCACAATACATAATACACAATACATAAACCTCACTGTGATATTTAAATCATTTGCCTCATCTTGCATAACAGACGTCTGCTTGAAGCCTTAGCCTATATGTCAGATGCTCCATTTATCTTGCTCTGGGTTTAGTATTTACACTTTTGTATCTATATTAAAAATATAGATTTCTAATGGTTCTAGTTGGATTTCTGTCGTTGCAGGTAATTTCCCCGTGGATGTTATCTTAAAATCAGACCCATCATAATTTGGAGATTTGAGCTCCATACAGAATAAACACTTAGTTACACGCACTCCTCCTCCTTTGACTTTGACTTCCCATAGATGCACTGTGCTCTCACGCACCCCACACAATCTGCTCTTTCAGAGATGCTCAGACCAAGTCCTCCAGCCCTCGCGCTCACATTTGGGCGTAAAAGACAAAATGTTCACTTTCCGCTGAAGGTTCACACCCACTAACCTCAGATTTCAACAAGCTGAAAGTCCCATCTGTGTATAGCAGACATCACTGCACATTTGAACTGCAAAACGTGCTTTAATGTCGTTTGGGCTCGGACATAACCAGCTGAACTAAATGATGCATCGTGACATTGGTTTAAATAGGTTAAGTGGCGCATATAATAAATGTTCAAGGCAAACTAATGTACATGTTATGTTAAAGGGCCCGTTTTACACAAAATTGAGCCGCGTTAGAACGTCGTTATGGCTTCAAAAACAGACCCGGGGTTGTGTTTTGTTTCATTCACACATATTTGAGTAACATTTCTTTATTTTGTCTACATCTCCAAAATGTGGGATGTTACGAAGTGGTAATTTTCACAATAACAACATCTTTTGCCTTTAGTTCTGTAACGATTGGTAAACCAGCTGAAATGATCCAAAACTATAAAATATGCAGGTTTGTGTGTTTAAATGTGTGAATGAAACAGGTATTTGTTTGTGATGAGGAAAACATTACAACAGAAAATAGCCTAATGTGAGAACACAGTAATAAGGCAAATATAATTCCTTATTTTTTTTCTCGAAATCAGAAATATAGTTGTAAATTTGGCATCCCCCAGTACTACAAGCATCTGTTGTGCACTTATTCATTTTGTTCATTTGAATAACTACACAAACATTGGCTGATTTATATGATTAAACCCCAAATCTTGTCTTGCCAAATTCTCTTGACCAGATTGAGTTCTTTAAAAATAGATTTGCACTACTTTGAAAATCTGTGCAAAAAACCTGCGTTTCAGATCCAACTGAAAGACTCTGTGTAACTGCAGTCCTTTCCTCGCATTACTGTACGTCCCTGGACAATGATTAGCGTTAGCGTTTTGAGCTTTAGCCACTTTGCACCTCATCTGTTTGCTGTAATGTTACACTACCTCCTGATTACTTTTGTTTTGCTTTCAAATTGCACCTTCTAATCATTAACTGCAACATCGAACCCCCATCGCCTCAGGAAACTCGGACACTTTCACAGCCGGAGCGTGCAAAAACAAGACTGAGACCAAAGGGCGGAAGGTAACCGAGTACAAGAGTTAAAGATCAATACTTAAGTACAAATTTAAGGTATCTGTGCTTTATTTAACTCAGCTTTACAGTGGAGACATTTTGCTTTTATTTCACTACATTTGAGAACAAGTATCTGGACAGAAAAGTCGGCCTGAGACTTTTTGTAGCACATTTAATTTGAGTTTCCATCCCAACTCTGAGCAAACCAAATACACAAAAAAACAGCTAGAAAATTTAAGAAACCACTTGAATCACTCAAAATCCCTACATTTCATCCTTTAATTCAAGAGTGTCAAACTCATTTTGGTCTGGGGGCCGTTTAGAACCTACTTTGATCCCAAAGGGGCCGCATCGGAAAACTCCCGTCTCTGTTCAAGTGTTTGTATTTTTCGCCATGCCGTGTCTCGTAGTGGCGTTTAAGATTATATTCCTTCCATTTTTCTTGGAAAATCCTGCACTCGGCACCCACTTGTCTCATGTTTGACATTTTCCTGATGAGGGTGTCACGGCGAACAGTCAAAACCATCGTCCTTTAAGAGCGTAAAGAGGCAAGTCTTCATTTGTACCTGCTCTGGTGGGAGGAGCCACGTACAGAGGCGCCGGAGACGCTGCTACGCTCAGCAGTGCAGAAAATTACCACAAAAATCCAAAAATGTTAAATATTTTAATAGAAAATTAGCCGGGGGCCAGATTAAAGGTCTTGGAGCACCGGATCTGGCCCCCGGGCCGCATGTTTGAAACCTCTGCTTTAATTATTTTAAAATTCTCCGCTAAATACTTTTACTTTTTACTCTTTAAGTACATTTTTAAACATGTGTTTTAATACTTGTGCTTAAGTAGATTTTTTAATGTGATACTTTGAGTAACTTCTTGCTCTTGTGTCTGTACTTTTACTTAAAGGTGCATTGTGAGATTTTTCTGGTGGAGGGTCCATCACCTGCTTGTTTCTATGGATATGTCATTGTTCTGCTTTGGAATGTTCCACAGTGTGACTTTAAACAGCTCTACCTTATATTTATTCATTTACAGATTACTTTATAGCTCAAAAACTGTCATAAAAACAGGAATTCTGACAGTGAGTGGAGTTGTCTCTCCACAGATCTGACCTGTAACTTGGTCTTTAGATAGGTTTAATGCCGTACTGTGAAACATTCCAGACAAAGCAATAACATGTCCTCAAAGAAAAGCATTTGACGAACCCTCCACCATAAAAATTACACAATGCACTTTTTAAGTAACAAAACTGAACTCTTCATTCACCGCGGCTGAGAACAAACCGGATTGGCTCATTTGTTTTTCATTTTATTTTTTATTTTTTTATTTATTTCTTGTTCATTTCTGTGTTGTGGGTGAAAGGAGCTTCTTCATTTGAGAGAGCGGAGGTAGACCAGAGCGATGCAAATTACAGGAAGCACTTACTGCCATTGTTTTTGCAAAGAAAGGCCTCGTGCATTTGGGAACTGGTCCTGCAGAGGAGTGGCTCTAAGAAACAATACAGAAGGATGCATAAAGAGACAGTGGATTAGACCAGACGTGGTTTTCAAAGGCCCTGGGAACTCATTTAAAACCGTTTTTGTTTTTTTTTGTTTTGGCTGTTAGTCCTGGTTTGAACCTGGTTTAGTTCTGGATAATTCCTGGTTATGATGTGCTTGTATAAATATTGTTAAGACTCAGATCTAGCCTGGTTTAGAATCAGTTTGTCCTCTTTTAGCCCTGGTTAAGCCCTGGTTTAGTCCTGGTTTAGTCTTGGTTTAGTCTTGGTTTAGTCCTGGTTAAGTCCTGGTTTAGTTCTGGTTAAATCCTGGTTTGGTTCTTGTTTAGTTCTGGTTAAGTTCTCGTTTAGTCCTGATTTACTCCTGGTTAAGTCTTGGTTTAGTCCTGGTTTAGTTCTAGCTTAGCTCTGGTTTAGTTCTGGTTAAATCCTGGTTTTATTCAGGTTAAGTCTTGGTTTAGTCCTGGTTAAGTCCGGGTTAAGTCTTGGTTTAGTCCTGGTTAAGGCCTGGTTAAGTCCTGGTTTAGTTCTGGTTCAGTCCTGGTTTAGTTCTGGTTCAATCCTGGTTTAGTTCTGGTTCAATCTTGGTTTAGTCCTGGTTTAGTTCTAGTTTAGCTCTGGTTTAGTTCTGGTTCAATCCTGGTTTAGTTCTTGTTTAGTCCTGGTTCAGTCTTGGTTTAGTCCTGGTTTAGTCCTGGTTCAGTCTTGGTTTAGTCCTGGTTTAGTTCTAGTTTAGCTCTGGTTTAGTTCTGGCTAAATCCTGGTTTTGTCCTGATTTAGTCTAGGTTTAGTCCTCGTCAAGTCTTAGTTTAGTCCTAGCTTAGTTCTGGTTTAGTTTTGATTAAATTCTGGTTTTGTTCTGGTTTAGTTCTGGTTTAGTTCTGGTTAAATCCTGGTTTAGTTCTGGTTTAGTTGTGGTTTGGTTCTGCTTTACTCCTGGTTTAGTTCTGGTTTAGTTCTAGTTTAGTTCTGGTTAAATCCTGGTTTACTTCTAGTTTAGTTGTGGTTTGGTTCTGCTTTACTCTTGGTTTAGTCCAGCTTTAGTTCTAGTTTAGTTCTGATTTAGTTCGGGTTTATCCATCCATCCATCCATCCATCTTCTCCCGCTTAATCCAGCTGGGTCGCGGGGGCAGCGTGCTGCCCAATACTCATAGCACCTGACCCCCCCTATGAACCCCTCTGCAGGTGGTGAGCCCACAGGAGGGTGGACAACATGGTCCTTGTTCAGGTTTAGGCCTGGTTAAATCCTGGTTTACTTCTAGTTTAGTTGTGGTTTAGTTCTGGTTTACTCCTGGTTTAGTTCTGGTTTAGTTCTGGTTTACTCCTGCTTTAGTTCTAGTTTAGTTTTGGTTAAATCCTGGTTTAGTTCTGGTTAAATCCTGGTTTAGTTCTGGTTTAGTCTTGGTTTAGTCCAGCTTTAGTTCTAGTTTAGTTCTGATTTAGTTCGGGTTTAGGCCTGGTTTAGTCCTGCTTTAGTTCTGGTTTAGTTCTGGTTTACTCCTGCTTTAGTTCTGGTTTAGTTCTGCTTTAGTTCTGGTTTAGTTCTGGTTTAGTCCTGCTTTAGTTCTGGTTTAGTTCTGGTTTAGTCCCGTGTTAATCTTTCCCTGGTCCTTCCTGCTGTCGTGTGTCCCTCTGTCGCTTCCCTGTCGCTGTGTAAATACGCCGGGCGCTGCTGCTGTTTGGAGCTCACAGTCCGTCATTAACGCCGGCGTCTGCGTCCAAACTCTCTCCTTTAATGGCCACGGAGAAAACAGCGGCTCCGGCGAGAGGTGAAGGAGGACGGGCGGCCGAGCGACGCGCAGATCACAACTCAAACTGCACCCTGGGAGTACAGTGGACGTGTGCGCAGAGCGGGACTGCTTTATGTCACGGGGACGGTGTGGCAAAAATACAGCGTGGAAGAGAAACAGAAAATATAGATGTGGTGATCTTCACACTTAACCTCCTGAGACCCCGAGCTTTTGTCTGGTGCATGTTTTTATTTTTTCTTGATATTTGGGATAAGTTGGACCCAATAAGTATAATGCAGGAAGTAGTTTTTGCACAAAATAATGTTTTCATATGAGGACAATGGGTCAGTCTTACCATATGACACAAACAGACATCACTGGTTAGTATCAGGACCAGGGCCCTGTCCAGAGGAGACTGTGACGTGCCCGACAGAAAAACATCTTTTGGGCAAAATTCTCTCTCTGTGACGGCCACTATGATCTGGAACAGTCTTCCTCTAGGAATAAGGGAGCGCCCCACATCGCTCACTTTCAAAACTCAACTCAAACTGTGGCTAAAATCATAATCAAAAATGTTCTTTTATTTTCTTGTGTCACTAATGTTCTATTGTGTGCTGTATTTGTGACCTGCCCAGGGACTGCGGATGTAAATGAGCTTTGTAGCTATAATCCGGCATATTTACATTCGTTTATAACATATGTTCATTAATGTGCATTGTCCCTGTCAAATAAATAAATAAATAAGTAAGTAAAAAAATGTACAAGCATAAAAATGGGGAAAAAAACAACATTCAGCTGTTTATTTCAAGCCCTGAACCTGCCATATGTGACGTAGGTCGACCGTGAGCGGGTTGGGTTCAGTGAGCGACGTTAAAAACACAGACAAAAGTGTGAAAATGTGGTCCGCAGTTTTAATTTTTTCTGGTTTTCAATTGTTAGTGCGAGACACAAATTAGAGGCAGCAGCAGCAGAACCGTCCAGATATTTACAACTGTGTAAACTCATCCAAACATTCCCAAGTTTACCTCACAACATGTGGTACAATCAATAACATGACACGAGGACATGACATTTACTGATGCTCCAGTCCACTGTGATCACTAAAATGTGTCAGTAAAATAGAGTCATTTACGGACTTCCCGCGCGAATAGGCAAACTTTATTGATCCACATCACAATATATTATAATAACAAAGCGTTAAAAATATGAATGGTAATAGTATATTCTAAATAAGTAAGAAAAGGAGAGCAGGAGGCGGTGGCAAAAGCGACCGTAAGAGGAGATCAGGCCACGTGCAGAAGCAGCATTCGGCCGTACGTGGTGATCGGGGATATTTCCGTGTGAAGTGAATGAAACCAGCTGGAGGTACAGCCACAATAAACAGTGACTCACTTATTAGAATCACACACTAAACTCGCAAAATACGTAAAAATACTCCGTTCAACACCAACTCCCACTAAAACTACAAATTGTGGTTCATTTAAACTGAATTCATTCATCGTGTGGGGAACTGTCGGTTTCCTGCATCCTGTGATACAAAAGGTCCTCGTGGTGAGTCCTGTTTAACCTCCGCCAGAAAAGTTACACAGTGCACCTTTACTGGAAAAAAAACAATCTCTAGGTCAGTTAAAATGACTTAAATTAAGATAGTTTTACTTTATTTGAGTAGATTTATCTTGACGAGTAAAATGATCTGCCAGTGGAATAAGTGTTTTTGTCTTAATTCAAGGAACATTTGATTTCATTTCTTATTTTAAGTGAAAAACGTTGCTGTTTTTCTTATTTTAAGTGTAGCAAGACGTATTGTCATATTTTAAAGTACAAAAATCTTATTCAAAATCATGGCAAAACATTCTTAATCCAAGCCATTTTAGCTTGACTAGATTTTGTTTTTTGCGGTGTTTAACTTTTTGTTTTTGCTACTTAATTCCCTATGTCTTACTTCATGTATTGTATGTCTTCTATAAAATGTAAGTTTTAAAAATACACTGAATGAGAAGGTCTATCGAGTAAAGTTGGGACTGAAATTTAGACAGAGTGGGGCATATTGGACAATACAAATGCTATTTCAGAACTGCTATTTTGTCAGCAGAAACAAATCTGTCGCTCCAGGCTGTAAGGAACCATATTAAACTATTAAACCAGGACTAAACCAGGACTAAACCAGGACTAAACCAGCACTAAACCAGGACTAAACCTAGAACTGTCTTTATGAACAGGCGAGACAGGCCTCTACTTTGACACGGTTTAAATCACAGTTCTGTTTAGCTGCATATGACTGAAAGGTTTTCCTTGTGCACTCGTCTTTCTCATTTAATGTCTCTTTCTCTCTTTTTTAGGATGATTATGTTTTGGTTTGTTTATATTGTGATTTTAATGCATTTCTTATTCTGTAAAGCACTTTGAATTACTTTGTGTGCGAATTGTGCTGTACAAATAGACTTGCCTTGCCCCAAACCAGAACTAAACCAGGACTAAACCAGGACTTGAAGGGCCCATTATGTGCTATTTTTGAGCTATGCAATAATACCCTTTCCTTATCAAACATGCCTGGAGTTGTGATTTGTTTCATTCACACATGTTCAACACACAAACCCTGCATATTTACAGTAGGCTGAGCTCTTCTCTCAAACAGAAAACACTCTGTTCCACTTTGTGATGTCATGTGGCAATACAGGAAGTGCTCCAGTGTGTTTTTCAGCCCTGGAATCGCCCGTCTCTACTGAACAAAATCTAATAGGAGCCGTTAACTTGAAAACTTTTTGCTCAGGCACATGTGAACGAAACAAAACACAACTCCTGCTTTGTTTTTGAGGAGGGAACAACATTATAACATGTCTTAAAGCTCACGAGAGTCCGTTTTAGTAACTTGGGAGCGAATTTTCCATTGATGGACTAGACTGTGCAGCTCCAGCACTAAAAAGCAATAGTTTTGAGTGGAGTTTGCGTGTATTTTGTTTAGTTTTTCTGGGAGTCCATAGCATGACATCATCTAACTGCATTTGGCTGCAGAGACACTTGTGGACAGTGTGCTGCGTTCCCAGGCTTGTCCCTATGATTTCCCTGTATCTCATTTTCCTGCCACAAACGAACTGGGAGCCATTTCAGCCGGCGTGTAGAGTTGTACTTATGCGCGTTTCGTATAACTTGTTTATTTTCCCATCCTTCGGTTTAAAATTACGTTTATGGCTGCGGCGCGGCATTGTTCTACCTCACCTATTTCGTGAAATTAAACATGTCCTCGTTTATGCGCCGGTAAGGGGTCCGGAAGGGGCAACGATTTTCGATGAGAATGACAATTACGTTGCCAGTCTCTCTTACGCTCTTATCTTCCCACAAAGCCTAAAAAAACACTGCAAACGTAAAATGGATCTGTCAGGACGAGAGCTGCGTATGAATACAAAGCACATTATTGAGGATGACCTGCCTGAGTGGAAAAAGCAACACAATTACCATGTATATTTTTTTCTTTTTGCATTCGAATGGCCGCGTCTGGACACGCTCGCTGGAAAGCAGATTGGGCTATGAATGCTAAAATCTCCATTATGGGTAATACACAAATGACGACATCGCTCTGTACAGATGTGATTGTACTTATTGAGCAACTACTGTAGTATTTTTCAAATTGTGGTTCAGTGTGGTATTTTACATTTTGCTTTGACTCTTTGTGCCAGTCCAGAGCACAGTTAAAGCTGCACTACGTAACTTGCGCAGTGGAGGGTCTGTCTCCTGCTTGTCTCCATGTAGAAGTGCCTAGAATGTAAACGCAACTCTCGATGGAGCCATTGAAGCCAAACTTCTGGTTAGATTTGGGGCAAGGTGACCCCACTCACAATAAGAAATGGTGTTTTCAAGATATTTTGGAGCAATAAATAACCTCTGTAGCTGAATAAATGCAAGACAAATGATTTTAATACCATTCTGTGGACAGTTTAAACCAAATATTAACGTCTCCATAGAGACAAACAGGTTGCGGACGTTCTCCAGAAAAGTGGCTCAGTGCGTCTGACTTCTGAGAGGGAGGTATAAATATATTATATCAGTAGAGATGCGATTGCTTTGCTGGGAATGTCCATTTAAATTAAAAATACAGGAAAATTCACACATTTTAAACAATACTGAAAAGTTTTCCTTAAAAAGCTGTAAAATCACCGACAGTAGTGGGTCACAAAAATAAGAATAGTTATGGTAAGATACTGTACAGCGGTTCTTTCATCCACTGCATGTTTACCGTAAATATAAGGCTATACTGGCTCATTTTGATGGAGGACGTCCGCAACCTGTTTGTCTCTATGGAGATGTTAATATTTGGTTTAAACTGTCCACAGAATGGTATTAAAATCATGTGTCTTGCATTTATTCAACTACAGGTGTTATTTATTGCTCAAAAATATCACATAACAAACGTTTATTTAGGTTGAAAACTGTAAACAAATAGGGTGTTAGTTTCAGAGTAGTTTCAATGTATTTAGCTCCTCAACGCAGCTTGGATGAGCTGCGAAATATTTTCCACCTAAATAAACGTTTGTCCAGTTGACAAATTGAATTTCTCCTTGGCCCTGGATTCTACCTGGACGACTGAGCGTTTACACACGGCCACTTCTTCACCTCATATATACACCGTTTATTCTGAGAGCGTGCATTTAGGTCATTTCTGTCTGCTTGTTTTTATGGACATAGAAAACTTGAATGCCATACTGTGGAACATTCCAGGCAAAGCAATAACAGCACCATGCATTTAGCAGATTCATGTTAAAAGACCAATTTGAAGATGTTTTTACTTAATAAGACGAGATTTTTTGACTTGTTTCAAGATATTCCATCCTGATTTATCTTATGTAGATATTACAACTTATTCTAAGCACTTTTTATATTAACTCAGTCCAGGTTAAGCCTCTTTAACTTCCTTCTCAAACCAATAAGGTGAAAAATCTTGCCATAAATACTTGAAACTTGTGTTTTCTGCTTAGAACAAGATTCGTATTTCGTCTTGTTTTAAGAAAACTTGGTAAGTGAACATTTCTTAGATAACTTCACATAAAACAGGGCATTTTTACCTCAAAATTTGTATTTTTTTCTTATTTTTTGATAGCCCTTTTTTGCACCATGGAGACAAGCATGGACATACACAGTGCACCTTTAACACCTGTACTCATTTTGTTGACTTCATAACCCGAGAACTGTTCAGTTTTGAGAATCTCGATGTCACAAGTGTTCAATACTCTGAGTTTACTGGGTTAAAATAAATAAATAAATCCTATTCACAGGCTTATTGTTTGTATTCACTTTGTTTTTCATCATATTAAACGTCTCCTTGTTTAAAATGTTCCTTTCTGAATAAAATATAGCGCCACAGAATACTCCACGCTCCTGGCAGTTTCAATTACATTCCCCACAGAGGCCCTCACCTTTTTAGAATCCGATTTGTCATCTCCGCAGCATCAGAACACTGAGGAGAACAAAATGCACAAAATACACATGAGCGGGGATTGTCAGTTACATTTTTTAAAGCAGGAGATGACTGAAGCCGAGAGGAGCAGAGACACAAACGTTCACGTACGATTTAAGGTGGGGCCATTCCTGCTCGGCGTCCATGTCAGAAAACTGATCCGCAATGAGCATTACCTGACAGTTTAATTACTCCGAGGAGCGTTCGGGGCATTTGTTAAAAAGAGCCAGCGCCTGTGAAGCCGTGGGTGTGCTCTCATGTGGATAATCCCATCTGCAGAAGGGCAATTTAAGCACAAATATCAGCTCCACAGTGTTTATGCTGCAGTGGCACAGATCCTGCATGGGTCAGGAGTTTTGAGCACAATATAAGAGCTTAAGCACACGCGCTGTTACCATCTGTTTACATGAGGCCGGTCTGCTGTGTCACTGGACTGGAGACGTTATATTTAGGCCTGTCACAGTAATTACTACAGTATATCACATTGTTCTTCATTATGCACCACCAGGCAAAAGTCTGGACTCGTCCTCATTCAGTGTTTTTCGTATATGTTTACGACTTCCTGCATTTGATATACACACAGAAGACAGCAAATATATGAAGTGAGATGAATGAAATGATGTAGAGGAATAAGAAGAATAAGGATAAGAAGGAGAAGGAAGGAGAAGAAGGAGGAAGAAGAAGAAGGAGGAAGAAGAAGAAGAAGAAGGAGGAAGAAGAAGGAAGAAGAAGGAGGAAGAAGAAGAAGGTGGAAGAAGGAGGAAGAAGGAGGAAGAAGAAGAAGGAGGAAGAAGAAGAAGAAGGAGGAAGAAGAAGAAGGAAGAAGGAGGAAGAAGGAGGAGGAGGAAGAAGAAGAAGAAGGAGGAAGAAGAAGAAGGAGGAAGAAGAAGGAGGAGGAAGAAGAAGGAAGAAGAAGAAGAAGAAGAAGAAGAAGAAGAACATACATATATTTTATAACCAAATCTTCAAATTCAAAATGAAAACTTTTGAATGGAGCTATTTAAACGGTCAAAAGTTTGTTTCTTTTCTGGGTGTCTAATCACACAGGGCCCCTGTAAGAATATCTTACACTAGATATAAAAGAATATGTCATGTTTTCTCCTCAGATTTATATGATAAAACACATTCCAGTGGACTTAATATTATAAAGAAATATAAACAAATATTGCATGTAAAGTTGATTTAAACTCAAGTTCTTTTCTTCAGCCCCCTGCAGTGGTTTTGAGGCCCCCGGGGACTTTGGGGACCACTACAATAAACAAACAATTACAAGTATTAAGCAAGAATCTATCAGACTGAAGTAAATTTCACGCCTGCCTCAAAATCTTTCCCAAAGTATTCGCCAATAAAAGAGATTTCTTGGCTATGATTTTATATGACGCATCTCTGAATCAGAAGTTTGACGAATACCGAAACAGTAAACCTTTTTTGTCTCAATTTTGGCTTAACTTCATTGTTCTTAAATCAAAACTATTGCAGAACAGGAGCTTATAAAACATGATTAATGGACAGTGTTGTAATGTGATGCCCTCGTATTGATTATCTCCTCTGTAATTAAAAGGTATGGGAATTTTATAGGATTATCTGAAACTCCCTTTAATCAATGAAACCCCTAATTACCCATAATCCCGAGATTTAAAGATTAACTGTCTAAACACTCGATTTGAATAACAAAGCAGCATATTGTTCCTTCATCTGGCTCCTGGAGTGCTGTAGCAGTGTGGCCTGGTGTATTGATTCAGTTTGGTTTTACATTACAGTCCTTTCCTGATACAGTCATTTCAGGAGAATTAAAAGCACACATTTTATACTAATGCCTCGATATAAATGAATGTTAAGATATATTTTATTTCACGATAAGGCACAGCCGTTTTTTTCCAGATCTTGACAATTAAACTGCACACAATAAAGGTCCTATATTACCCAAAATTGACTTGTGAACTTTAAGTCATGTTAGAAAATTGTTACTTCATCAAAAACATACCTGGATTTGTGTTTTGTTTCATTCACACATGTCTGAGTGATCCTGCTTTATTAGTTTGTCCTCAAAATGTCTGTTCCACCTTGTGCGGTCATGCAGTGGTAGATTTCAAGTTAAAGGGGAACTCCTGCACATTTGAAGCTAAAGTCCGTTGCTAAATGTGGTCGAATTCTGTCAGAAGCCAAAAAACGGCACAGATCAGTGTTTCCTCGGTGGAGATCTCACTGTGGCAGTGAGTCTGTCAAGGCAACAAACTAGTGTAGTGATGGGGGCAAGTTCTGAACTTCCACGTAAAACGCCAATTTGCTTCACACTGAAGAAGCTTAACACCACTTTAACCCATCTGACAACAGCCACGAGTCTAACAAACAAAACGGTCTGTCTGGTTCACTCATTAGTGTCTGGAAACATTAGAAAACAACTTTATAAGCAGCCTTACACTTCCCTCTGTCGATTTCCCACTGCACATACGAAAGCCCAAAAGACTCGATCACCGGCTCCAGCGACGGTGAAAGGCTCAAGCCGCCAACAAAAACAAGTGAGGATTGACTACAGACTGTGAAGAATAATAGAAACTGAAAGTTGCTGAAAGAAAATGGTTTGGGAATGTTTTTTTTTTTTTCAATCAGCGTTTTCAAAAGATATAATTCACTCGTAAACAAATGGGATTAGAAACGACATCGTGATCGAGTCTTTTGGGCTTTCATATGCACAATGGGAAATCAACAAGCTAATGCTAAGGCTGCTTATAAAGCTGATTTGTAAAGTTTCCAGACACTAATGAGTGAACCAGGCAGAGCGTTTTGTTTGTTAGACTCGTGGCTGTTGTAAAATGGGTTAGAAATTGGTATTGTACGTGGAAGTTAAGAACTTGCCCCCATCACTACACTAGTTTGTTGCCTTGACAGACTCACTGCCACAGTGAGATCTCCACATAGGCAACACTGATCTGTGCCGTTTTTTGGCTTCCGACAGAATTCGACCTCCTCTAGTGACGGACTTTAGCTTCAAACGTGCCAGAGTTCCCCTTTAATGGCTCCCTTTTACCTTTAATTCAACAGAAATTAGATATTCCAGGGCAAGAATGATCCAAATTATTCTAGTGAAGGTGTTTGGAGTTTAAAGACCCAGTGGACAATTCCTGTATTACCACATGATATAACGTGAAAGTGGAACAGTGTTTTGAGAGAATAACTCAGCCTAAATATGCAGGGTTTGTGTGTTAAACATATGCGAATTTTGTGTATTTGCCGTTTCTATCGTTCCTTACAATGCAATAATGTGAAAGGCTATATTAGAAACGCAATACTACAAGTTCCTAATGCGCTGATCCTATTCCGTGATGGTGAATATTAAGTACACTGACTTTTAGTAGCTGCATTTTAACCACAAAACTCTGAACCTCTCTCTGGAGTCCTTTCACCGGCCGTACCTAATGACCCTGCACCATCTGAATTTGAATACACTTTTGTTGCTCATAATTACATGTTCATTATCAAAGTGTCTACCCTGGTTTTCGCTTTCCAATTTGGCTGTTTGCGGTTTGAGCAGGACTGAGGAGCCAGAGCCAAGACCAAGTGCGATGTGAAGTAAAAAACAGGCGTGAACCCCTCCGGCGATGGGCTCACCAGGGCTGAACAAGCTCAGATTATCCATGTCACTGCAACCCAAAATGAGACGGGAGATTTGCAATGTATCTGACAGAGAGGGGTATGTACAGCATTACTGCAAGTCCACCGACCAATAGGGTTTGACCACAGGAAAGCCCTGACAACAAGGAAAGCACGGTTGAGGCTGATCCGGCCAGAGCTATTAAAATAAATTTGAACATGACTCACAGTGATCAGGCGGGCACTGCAAAGGCAAAATCTTTTCTGAATTCAAGCAGCATTAGATTTTGTTTCTTATTTTAAGTGCAAAGAGTTGTGTTCTTATCTTAAAGCTGCACGACGGGCCCATCACCTGTTTGTTTTGTGTGGATATGTCATTGCTCTGCCTGGAATCTTCCACCGTTTGACATTCTCTATCTCTATCTTACATTTATTCAATTACAGGTGGTCGTTTAGCTCAAAAATACCTAAGAACATGCATTCTGACTGTGAGTGTTACAACCACGGCCCCTGAAAAAGGGGATAAAAAAGGACAAATATTAATTCTAACACAACTTTTGTACAAACTTGGTTCATCAAAAGCACATATTTACCTGCAAAAGGGGGGATAAAACTTGAGTAAATAAACAGCAGTTGTTCAGGTCTCAAGTCAGTGGTTTTAATGACGCGAGACCGAACCAGAGCTCCCCCTACTGTCCACCAGACCGGATGTGCTATGAATTATATATGGAACAGTAGTAATATCGTATCATGAACGTATATCTTTTAAACTGTAAATGGATCTTTTAAATTGCCTTGTTTTACGACCATTACATGACCAGGGTCGCCGCTCCACAGATCTGACCTGTCTCTTGGTCTGGTTTGGTCTCCATGAAGATAGAAAGGTTTAACGCCGTACACTGTGAAACATTACAGACAAAGCAATTACATCTCATAGCGATTACGTCTAGATTTTAGTTTATGTAGCGCAGCATTAGGACCGTATACAGTCCCCCAGAAGCAGCATTAACTTCAGTAATAGCATCACTCCGAGTAGCAGCGTTATTTGGGGAACTTCTGAGCACTGCCGATAAGGAACAGCCCACAGGAGCCGTTTTGGAGATGCAATGAGCAAATAATGTATCACATCATTTGTCTGATATAGTGAAATTCCAATTAGGCGAAGCTTCTTTGTAATTCTTGAAAACTGAGGTCCAGATGTTCACTTCTGCCAAAAACGAACGCTCAGATGCATATTAAAAAGGCAACGTGTGAGGTGCAAAATGTAATCTTTCTATTGGAGCGTTTGGCACCTGCTTGTCACCATGGATATGTTATTGCGTTTCCTGGAATTTTCCACAGTTTGGCGTTGTTTATTATTATTATTTTTTTTAATCATTGCATTTACATAGCGCCTTTCAAGACACCCAAAGTGTTTCACGGTTTATTATTCATTCACTCCACATTCAATAGTGGTAAATATTATTGTAGCCACAGCCGCCCTGGGACAGATTGACAGAGGAGAGGCTCCAATCTGCCCCATCGGCCCCTCCGACCACCACCAACACTCACACACCACTTTCATACTCGGCAATGTGTGTGAAGGGTCTAAAGTGGCTAAGGACAGGGTTAGGGGTTAGCCCTAACCCCAAACCCTAACCTTAACCCTAATCTTAACCCTAACCCTAAACCCTAACCCTAAACCCTAACCCTAAACCCTAACCCTAAACACTAACCCTAACCCATAACACTAAACTCTAACCCTAAACTCTAACCCCAATCTTAACCGATAACCCTAACCCATAACCCTAAACTCTAACCCCAATCTTAACCCCTAACCCATAACCCTAACCCTAAACTCTAACCCTAAACTCTAACCCCAATCTTAACCGATAACCCATAACCCTAAACCCTAAACTCTAACCCCAATCTTAACCGATAACCCTAACCCATAACCCTAAACCCTAAACTCTAACCCTAACCCTAAACTCTAACCCCAATCTTAACCCATAACCTTAACCCATAACCCTAACCCTAAACTCTAACCTTAAACTCTAACCCTATTCTCTAACCCCAATCTTAACCCATAACCCTAACCCTAAACCCTAACCCTAACCCTAAACTCTAACCCTAACCCTAAACTCTAACCCTAAACTCTAACCCATAACCCTAACCCTAACTCTAACCCAACAACAGTTTTTGCCACTGGTGCCCCACTTAAATTTGTTTATATCCATGGCAACAAGTGGGTGACGTCACCGGGCCAATGTAAACCTCAGAGGCAAACCACAGTGACATCTTAGATTGGGGGACAGTAGCCCAGTTGGTCAGAGTGTTTGTCCACTGATCCGAAGGTTGGCGGGCGAATCCCACTCTTTCCATAAACATCGTTGGGTGAGCGGTCAGATCCACTGGCCCACAGTTTGGCTGGTGTGATTCCAGCTCCCACAGGTGAACGCTGTCATTGTGTCTTTGGGCAAGACACTTAACCGGCCTCGCCCCAGTGTCTGCGTACACTGGCCTATTCATGTGGGTGTGAATGGGTGAGTGGTTCCTTGTTGTAAAGCGCCATGAGTGCCTTGAAGGTGGAAAAGTACTAGTATATAAAAATGTGACCATTTACCAAGGTATTTTTGACAAATAAAAAATACCTGGAATACACTGTAATAATCCAATAAAAGCAAGAATAGCTGCATGGAGTGGAGACAAGCCCTAGACTGGAAAAAAAACAATATCTAGGTAAGTTAAAATGACTTAAATTAAGAACATTTTACTTTATTTGAGTAGATTAATCTTGACAAGTGCCAGTGGAATAAAGGTTTTTTTTCTTAATTCAAGCAAGATTTGATTTTATTTCTTATTTTAAGTGCAAAAAGTTGTTGTTTTTTCTTATTTTAATTGTAGCAAGACATATTTTCATATTTTAAGTACACAAATCTTATTGCGCTGGCAGATAATTTTACTTGTCAAGTGAAATTGACTGAAATCATGGTCAAACTTTCTGAATCTAAGTCATTTTAGCTTGACTAGATATTGGTTTTTTGCAGTCTATCAAAAAGTTAAATAACGTTCCTTTAAGTTTTGCATGGCCATTTATTAAATCGCAATTCGTGCATGCTGCGGCAGCCTGTAAAACACTACAAAAGGCGATATTATTGAATAGATACAAGCTGTTACCCCGTCAGTGCGAATGAACGGGAGGCTCTTCCGTGTTTACTGTGCGCGGAGCTGGGCGGACAGATAACTGGAGTGGCATAATGCTCTGTTTACCATGTTCGGCTTTAATTACATTGTGTCAACGAGCTGCTAATGCGCGCCTCGGCATTCACGACAACGCGACGTATTTTTTTTTTTAGCATAACACAGCGCCTTTAGACAGCCAGTTATCACACTTCAAGGTCGACATTTTGAACGGGAAAACTTTGCGCTTATCGGGTTGCAATACACATACTTAGTTGAGTAGCAGTTTCAATTAAACATGTAAACATAAGGTAGGCACAGGGCAGGATTTATTTTTATTTTTTCTACGGAGAAGTGCTTTTCGGACGTGGCTCTGATTGGTCCGCGCGTCTTAAGTGGGCGGGATTTACGATTGTGGGCGTTTCACAAAACCAAAGCGCACACAAGCGGCGTATTCATTCACTACGGATGTGTCGGAGTGACTACACCTTACACGAGTTTCATCGCTCTGTTTAACCGCTAATGTTTTGACGTTTTTTCTGTGGCGCGTCCACGCTCTTTTGGTTGCAGCCCACTGAGTTTTGCACGGTTTTTTTTTTTTTTTGCTTTTGGTGTTTCTTTTTAGTTGTCGATTTTTCCTGCGCAGTTTACTTAACCAGAGTTGTGCACTGACTGGGTCTCCTTTGCAAGATATCGTCGCTCTCCTGCACCGCCAATATGGATTTGCTTTGGATAGCGGGCTGCCTTCTGAGCATTTGTGCGTGGTGCGCGTCAACGGAGCGACACAGCGTCTACTGGAACAGCACCAACCCAAAGTACGTAAAAAAAATATCACCGTGCGTCTGTCTCCTAGTGAATTGAAGCATGCAAGACTTCCACAAATTCACTCGCAGGCTTGTTTTTTGGCGTCTTGCATTTGAAAAGCGCTCGTTTTATTCCGCAGGAGTGAAGTGAACGCAATGCATATTCACGATGTTGAAATTTGTAATGGTAACAAGCAGCGTCTGTTGTAATGATAATCTTCAAGCCAGTTGGGAGACTTTCGCGCCCTCCCCCTTTTCCTTATCTCCTCTCCAACCTGTTATTACGCAGCGCTGTTTACCTGCGGCTCTCCTCTTACCTGGCCGCTTCAGTCAAGACAAGGCACTCATTTCTAAACCAGATTTGGAAACTAGTCGCAACGCGCTTTGGAAAGACCTACTGGCACAACTTGGCGCACAGAGTTAAAGCTGCATAGGAAGAACAGATTGCGGATTAGACTGGCCAGCAATGATTCTAGGTCATTTGGTCAATTTTCTATGCTTGAATTAGATGAAATTAAGTTGCTATTACAAGAAGTTACATTGCCAATTGGATATACATAGGCTAACATATTTTTCTATCATGTTTTTTTTAAACCAGTTCACACTTTAGGATGTAGATAATTAATTCTATGATGAACTCAGCACACGTAAAATTGCCTAATATCACGATTAAAGCACAGTAGCTCAGTTGGTACAATATTTGTGCACTGATCCGAAGAATCCAGCTCTCCACATGAATATTATTGGTAAAACGGTCAAATCCACTGGTCCACCTCCCACAGATGAATCCTGTTGTTGTGTCCTCGGGCAAGACACTTAACCCCAGTGTATAGGTTCCTTTGAGTGCCTTGAAGGTGGAAAAGCGCTATATAAAAATGTCATTTAAATTGATTCATTGTGTTTCTCGCATGTTTTTATGTGAGCAAAAAACTGTGAACTGTGATTTTCAGAGCAGAAAATGCGGATCACGTTGTAAAGTAAATGTTATGTTTATCTCTGAATCCTATCTGGCCATTAATTACAGCCGGGCTAACTCCGAGTCCCATTAGTATAGATGGAAAAGCTCAAATAGAGGTTGATAGCGGTTGTTTTCATTCATCAGCACCAAACCTACAGGGAATACTTCAGTGTTGTTTTTACCAGCCACTTTAGACTGTGCTGAAATCTCTTTTGCAATCACCTCCCCATCTGACATCACATTTTCAGCCCCGTACGGCCGCGGCGGAGAGAGAGAGACTCGGAGTGTGCCTCTTAAATCACCCAGGGATGGCGTCGGGGGGCGTGGGGGGGTTCGCCTTGGCCGTCATGAGGACATAGTGGTGGTCGTATATCACGTTGCCGAGACAAGTAATAATGTTTGGTGACAGAGACTGAGGAGGTAACTTGAAGCCAGCGCAGTAGGTCAGACACATCCACAAGAGAGACGGATAGAGAGGGGAAACATGAGAGCTGAAAATTACAAGATTGTTAAATGCGAAGGGTCACGCGGAATAACTTGGGGTCAATGAGAATTATTGTAAAAGGGTCTATGTTACACAAAACTGACTCCATTAAAGCCGTGCTGTGATGTTACTTCATCAGAAACATACCCGGAGCTGTGTTTTGGTCCATTCACACTTGTTCGAGTAATCCTTTATTACTAGCCTGTCTACATCTCTCAAGCTCAAAATGCTCTTTTCCACTCTGCGATGTCGTGTAGTGGTCGTTTTCAAGTTAACAGCTACATCTTGCCTTTCGTTCAGTAGAGATGAGCAATTGCAGGGCTGAAATCGTCCAAATAATGTGAGTGAAAACACAGCGGAGCACGTTCTGTACTACCACAGGATATCACAAGGTTTGAAACAACAACTCAGCCCAAATATGCAGTGTCTGGGTGTTAAAACGTGTGAATGAAACAAAACAGAACTCCCAGTATGTAAAAATAGACCAGAAAATGGCACAATACAGGCCCTTAAATAAGAGCTGGGGTGAAATAGTTAAAGTGCACAGTGGGTTATAGGTTTACACATGTAAGAGGAGGCGAGCCCTGGCAGGACTGTTGGCCGTAAGTCAAGATGGAACATCACACCAACCTCGTCAATCAATCATTGCAAGGTCAATATTTGTACTATATTATTCTTGTATTTTCTGGGTTGGTGGCTGTTTGTAATGTTTTCAGTTATAGGATTTATTGGAGAAAAGATATGACAATCTAGGGCCACTGACTTAGAATGAGTAAAATGGGCAGTTTTACTAGTAGTATTAGCAATCTTTGTAGTAGCAGTTTCGTTTTTGGCTTTCTTTTGAGTACCAAGAGATGTAAACCGGGTGTTTAACTGGATTATTTTAAGTTCAAACTAGAACTAAATCTAAAATAGGACTTAAAATTGACATCTACTTATAAAGAGTCAAAATGTGGCTTAAATTGACTTAAATTCAGCACATTACAGAGGAATCCCTTACATTACTACTACTACAGGACCACTACAGGTTGTTTTTTTTGCAATAAAGACAGAACATTTGAGCACATTTTCAAAGAGGGTTCCAGTTTTTTTTTAATACAATGATTTTTCAAACCCACCAACTCCATCATAATCTGTCAATCAATGTCAGACCAGCAGGCATACGTCAACTCAAGGCTTTATGTATTAATATCCCCCCTTTGGCATCGAACAGTTTGAAAATGTCACTTCTCAGAAATAATTACGATGACAAGGCTTTTTTTTACGTCAACTGCAATGAAGTGGTGGATGCTGAGATTGTAAATAGTGTTAATCCCTCATTTTCAGCTCTCTGGAGGTGACTGCTGAATCAGACCCTTTGGCTACTCTTAATCCTTCGTAGAAAAAGTCAAGTTTCTCAGTTTTTTTCGTTTGTTGTTTTGACCCATTTCGTGTTCATACGTTACTGTGCAGACGTCCAGCACTGTTCCATGATCATCTTTTTGTTGCCGTTAATCGCATTGATCTCGTATTGATTTTGATGCTCTGTGTGCATTGTGTAACTTCTCTGGGGGAGGGGGCGTCAAATGCTTTTCTTCATGGAGATGTTATTGCTTTGTCTGGAATGTTCCACAGTACAGCATTAACCCCTGAAGAGTACATTTAGTATATTTCTCCTCGTCTGGACTTTTTTCTTAATTTTGCTCTTAGAACTGCCCCGTTTACCCCCTAATGACGTGTTCTACATCCTTCTTTTCAGTAGAGCCTGTTATTTCACAATCTGCTGCTGTAGTTGTGTCATGAGGCTGTGATAAAAGCTACAGGACCAGAAATAGAGATGGAAAACAAAACCAGAAAAGAAAATTCACACTCTTTTATACAAAACACACAGCAAACATGTAGAAACAACTTTTTGGACATAAAAAAGGCTTAATTTAGGGCCTTAGCTTCAAAAATGCTAAATATCAAGTCTGTAAGTAAATTAAAAATCTCCTTATTGCCCTAAAAACAAAAAAAAAAGTGCAATCGCTCCATTACTTTTCTGGTGCCAGTCATGGAAACAGCTCCTGTCAGGTTCAGGGCCAGAGCCACAGCACTTCTGCATTTCCAGGTGTTTATTACATTTCCTTTCAAATAAAAATAGAAAGGGATGTGCAATTACACACACCAAGATGCGTAATTTTCCGTGTGTGAGAATTAACTCCACTTAGAGCGACTTTTTCACTCGTTATAAACACACACAGTCAGAGGAGTCGACCATCTTGACTCACTTCACTCTTTGGCAAAGTTTGGCTCGATCAAAATGGACGGAGCGCATGAGTTTGGGGAAAACAAAGTTCCTGTTGGACACTCGTTTTGCTCACGTCATCACACAGCGTGAGTGTGACGTAGGATAAAGCCGCAGAAATGTACAGAAACCTCTATGTCTGCACTTTCAGAGGGGAAAAAAGTAAGTTTCTATCATTTACGGTTAGAAAGTTCTGCGCGGTTACAGAAAACATATTCCTCGGTATCGTATACGATACCGTCGGTCTTTCTATCTTCATGGAGACCAAACCAGACAAAGTTACAGGTCAGATCTGTGGAGAGACAACACCGCTCACAGCCAGAATGCCTGTTTTAAGATAAGCTATAAAACCAGCTGTACTTGAATAAATGTAAGCTGTTTAATGTCACACTGTGGAACATTCAGGCAGAGCAGTTACATATCCATAGAAAAAAGCAGGAAACCGACCTCCAACCAAAAAGTTATAGTGCACCTTTAAGGGGTGAAGTAACACGTGTTAGTTCATCCATAAACACGCAGATCCTACTGAGCACTGACTCATGCCTGTGCCCCAAGGCTTCCTGACTGTAAAGGTCATCCAAGTCTATTTCATTTAGTAGAAACTCACCAAATTAACTTTTATCAAAGCCCTGAGCAAAGCCAAGATTTATTTTTTACAACCATCTGTTTCCAAATTATACTTGTCACTGTTTCAAACTTCATTTCCACAGAAATAAGAAAGACTGGATTTTGGTACCATCATAATTGTATCATTAACGCTGTATATGACTTAAAGGTGCATTGCGTAACCTTTCTGGTGGAGGGTCCATCACCTGTTTGTTACTATGGTTATGTCATTGCTCTGCCTGCAGTGTTCCACAGGCATTAAACACCTGACTTTACTCAGTTACAGGTGGTTTTATAGCTCAAAAATACCATTGACATTTCCGAGAAGAAAAACATTTAACCATTAACCTTCCACCATAAAAGTTACACAACAGAAAATAGAAAATAATAATTAATTTTCATATTGTCTTGTGATACCTGATGGCCTTGTAAAACTATTCAGAAAAAGCTATATTTAAACATATTACTTCTTTAAATTAGCATATAGCTTCGTTTTTGTAAGTTTTTTTTTTGATAATCTTACTCCCGATGTGCAGTAATTTACATCGACCTGTTTTACGTGAGATGCCCCGACACCTTTTATCCGTGCTTGGAACTGTTAATACTCGCTTCTGGCTTTTGTTATCGACTTTAATAATGAAATGGAGAAGTCCGCCCCTCACCAAATGTACAGAACTTGAGCATTACTCTTCTTCAAACAAATTACACATGACTTATAGCTCCCTGGACAGAGCAGCTTACTTAACTGTTGAAAACTCCCTCCCCAATTCCACAGAAAGTACCCTCCATGCAATCCTATACACTTTGAAAACCCCATTGGAACTTCAGTGTGTATAATGAAAGCTATATTTCAAAATAACCTCGATTGGGAATCTTTATTGGAACCAGAAATGTTATAAATTTGCAGCAGGATTCCCAGAAGGACAGTCAGAGCGTTGAAATGCGCTGTGAGCTCTGTGAGGGCAAAGCACTGGACCGTTCACCACATGAGCGCGATGACTCAGGCTATACACATTAACCCAATCCTCACAACTGCAACCAGATTAAACATTACCTACGATAGTTATTTTAACTTCCGTGTGACCTGTGAAACCACAAATTACAATGTGTTGTTTAGCTTAGTTCTGTTTCCCATTTTGCAGTAGTAGCTGTAGTAATAGGACATGGCATTCTGACCCAAGATGCTCCATTCCGCACAAAGATAAGATAAAGATTTTTAAAAAAACAAGCTGCACTATGTAACTTTTCGGTTGGGGGACCATTACTTGCTTGTTTCTGCAGATATGTCACTGCCTAGAATGTTCCGCAGTATGACATTAAACAGCTCTGCCTTACATTTATTCAACTACAGGTGCTTTACAGCTCAAAAATACTCAGGAAAAACAGGCATTCTGACGGCCTCTCCACAGATCCGCTCTGTAACTTGGTCTGTTTTTGGTTTCCACGAAGCTAGAAATAGAAAAGCTACACAATGCACCTTTAAGTGAACAAATGATTATTTATTATTAGATTTGTGAAACGAAATGAATTCACTTAAAGCCCCAACACAGAAAAGCGCTCATCTTTACTGCGAGCACGGCTTGCCTCTCCACAGACCTGACTCTTACTCGGTCTGGGTGCTTTTGGTTATGATATTCTACAACGTGGCATAAAAACATCCATGGAGAATGTTCAGAATTGTGGTTTTAACTTTCTATTTCCGTTTAATAACGCAGGCGACGTGCATGTTTAGATACAAGACGAGCAATTTTCTGTACAAAACCTTCCTTATCCTCTACTTTCTCTCAAAGTCTGACCCCTCTGTCTCTGGGACTGCCCCGTACCTGTCTCTCCCTCTCTCCTTCTCCTCCCTCCCCCCCCTTTTTCTTGGCCCGACTTACCCTCTTTTCAACTCCTGTGCATCTGTTAACTGTTTCCTGCCTTCCTCGCTTACGTTTCGTCCTCAATCACTTCCCGAGCTCTACCATAACACAACCTACAGACCCTGACTTTCTAATGGGGCGCTTTGATTTGCTAAAACCACAAAATTAGCTGTTTTCGCCCGCACCTTTGCCGCACCACTGGTCCAATTCATGTCTTTGAAAACTTTTTTGTTGCGTAGCAGGGCTTAAGGTACCCACATGAGTGATTCTTGGCAGAGTTTATCCAGTCAATTTGGGCTTTTTTTTGTCTCACCGCCCATACAAATTAGCCTTCACAGTGAGGCAAAGAAAAGGAGAGGTTACTGGTGTGACCGATTGGGGAGGTCAGAGGTGGTTTTGGTGATGAAGTGGCCGGGCTTCTATCAATGCGTCAGTCATTTTGTCACACCGGTGGTCTCTGAATGCTCCCTGCCACTCAACTCTGCTTTTCTTTTCCCTGCGATCCTGTTCGGCCTCTGGGAAACTTTTTCAATTCCTCTCCTCCAGCTTTTCTCCGCTCTTTTATCTGGATTTTACAAGCTACCCCTTTTCAGTCCATTATTTGCTCCAAACGGTGGTGGAGTGAGAGAAGGGCCCTAGTGAGGGGAAGCTGGCCTAAAAAGGTGTGGAATTTTTTTATCGTTTTTGGCACCCGTGGACACCCGTCACACGCTTCTTTGCCCTCCGCTTCATGCTCCCTTTCCCAGGCCGGGCCTCCTATGACTTTCTCCTGCTCTTCTAGTCTTTTCAGAAAGCAAATCTGTTTAGCAGTGTTCCTAAAGGTGCATTGTGT
>CM060669.1:3855000-3915000 GCA_030686955.1 Odontamblyopus rebecca
AGACAGAACAGGACCGTGAACACTCAGTTTCCTGAAAATTAGTACTTTAAATCCATTTTTTAAATTTTTTTCTTGGGTTTTCAGACAATCTTCAAACTTTCTCGTGTCCGTGTTTGCTAATATGTGCATCGTGTCACCGTGGTAACTGCTGAACATTCAATCAATAGAGATACATGTCGAACTAAGCATCAGTACTGTTGCTATATTTTGGTGAGAACACACGTATTATTTTACAAATCCCATTTTCGTCTAGAACTGCACAACATTTTAAAAACTTTTCAAACCACAAAAAGGTCAACAAACTTAAATTTAGACTTAACTTGAGTCTAAGAATAGATTTTCCGTAAAAAATTCAAAGCGAAAGCTAGTTTTTTTTCCAGCTTTTTGTTTTCTCAAAACAAGCACGAGCGTGGATAGTTTCACAATTGCCTCTATTTGCACAACAAGACAATGACTCGTTTTGAAGATAAAATCAAAGTTAATTCTTCTTTCCGTGCGGTGATGTGAGTCTGAACGTCAGCATGACTTGACAAACAAGTCTGAGGAACTTTGTGTTCTCCCACACAGAAACACAACGCGTGGGTTAGGATCATAATCGAAGATCGAAGAACACTTGACTGGCTGAGAGCTGCTTCCTGCGTGTTGTGTGGGACTGAACTACCGTAAAGGGAAAGAGGGAGTAAAGGAAGTGTGTGGGGGGGATGTCCCAATCACAGAAAACACAGGCGGTGACTGAAAGAAAATCCGATCGTTTATTATTAGTCATAAATTTTCATAGTCGGAAGCTTTTTGGATCAGTGCTCAAAGCAGGATTTATGTAAGGTGTTCACACGAAAATGTTGACAGACTATTTAGAGATTCAAATTGTAGTCATAAAATTTGTAAAGATAAGATACGATATCCTTTATTTGTCCGACAATGGGGAAAATTCAGAATTTCAAAACTAGTAGAGGTGGTTATAAGCCAGTTAGGGCTGCAACAATTGTAGTAGTAGTAGTAGTAGTAGTAGTAGTAGTAGTAGTAGTAGTAGTAGTAGTAGTATTTGTTGTTGTTGTACCAGTGCCTTATTATAATAGTATTTGTAGTTACAGCAGCAGTAGTTAGTCTGAATAATCATGAGTTGACTATAATCGTATAATGTATAATGGTAATTGTTTTGTAAATATTCTCTAGAACCTTTCATTTCCTATATTTACATTTTTATTTGGTATGTAAATGTAAAACAAGTCACTGTACTAAAGAAGAAAATAATGTGAGTACTAAAATAACTGCACAAGCCGATGCCCCAAGTCTAGATAACTGAAGAAAGGTGCACGAGGGAGGGCGTCAGGCGTGATTTTATGTAAACAAAGCCGACGTTTCGCTGTAGTAACTTCGAAAGGAAAAGGTTCATAATTAAAGTCGTCATATCAGTAGTAGTAACGTTTGTATTTCCACATTTGCATATTTAAATGGAGTATTGAAAAACGCCGTGACAAAAGTTGAATAACGAATTGGCCAAGCTTATGGAGATGGATGGGAATATGATGTTGAGTGGGCGGGGTCATATCGGTCACCATGGCGACCCCACAGAGAGCATTGTGTCGGCTCTTTTGCAAACGCTGTGGGACAGAGCGGGCTGCATAGTTGGGATACCACAGCAGCGACAGGCTCTGATTGGCCGGGGGCGTCCGTGCGGGGGAGGGACTGTTGACGCGAGGATCTGCTTTGCTTATTGAGCGATAAAAGACGGACAAGGTGTGGGAGGGGCGGCCTGACGGAGATGGATGGGGTGATGGACAGATAGAAAAAGAGAGGAGTTAGGGCGACGGCGTTTAACAGTCTGGGTTAACTTAGTGCATCCTTTCTCTTATCTGTCACGTCTGAATTAAGTGAGGGAACAAGATGCTTTTCATCAACAAATAACATTTCACACATTTAGTATTTATAATGCAGTAGTTATAGTCACACCTTATAGTAGTAATAGTAGTACCTTTTTAGTAGTACCTTATAATAGTACCTTATACTAGTATCTAGAGGAGGAGTAGTAGTAGTTGTAGTAGTAGCAGCAGCAGCAACAGCAGCAGTACTGGTAGTACTTTATATTAGTACCTTTTAGTAGTATCGTATAGTAGTAGTAGTTGTAATAGTAGTAGCAGTACCAGTACCTTATAGTAGTACCTCATAGTAGTTTCTTGGAGTAATAGTAGTACCTTTAAATTAGTACATTATAATAGTATCTTGTAGTAGTAGCACTACCTTATACTAGTGCCTTATAGCACTACATTATAGTAGTACCTTATAGTAGTACCTTATACAAGTACCTTATACTAGTACCTTATACTAGTACCTTATACTAGTGCCTTATACTAGTACCTTATAGTAGTACCTTACAGTAGTACCTTATAGTAGTACCTTATAGCACTACCTTATACTAGTACCTTATACTAGTACCTTATACTAGTGCCTTATACAAGTACCTTATACTAGTACCTTATAGCACTACCTTATAGTAGTACCTTATACTAGTACCTTATACTAGTGCCTTATACTAGTACCTTATACTAGTACCTTATAGTAGTACTTTAGTTGTAGTACTTTAGTTGTAGTACTTTAGTTGTAGTACTTTAGTTGTAGTTGTGGCAGTCCCAGCAGTAGCAGTCATTGTACTGTAGCATTCACATTTCACCAGGATCTTCCCACTCTCTGCCCCACACACACAGTCAGTCTTTTTGAACTGCGTAAGTCCAGTTTAAAGGACTAATGCCCCTTTCTGTGCGAGGACAATGGCGTCCCACAGCAGCCCCACCCGTGTCCACATCTCACCCCCTCGCCCCTTCACTCCGTACCCAGCCTGCGCCCCTCATTTCAGGCCTCGCTGTCCACCATAAGCCCCTTAACTAAGCCAGCTCTGGAGCCCGGTGAATAGGTCCCAGCCCCAGCCTGTAATCCCAGCTCGGCGCGGACGATTAGGTGGTCCCCGTATTCTGGTTCAGTCATCCATGTTGTGGTTGTTCAGTCACCTTTGAGGTCACTGCTTTGGCATGTGTACGAGCTAAAGGTAAATAGCCCTGTTTACATGGTCAGCCAGGGGCCCGCTGGAAGTTGTTAAAGTTCGTTAGTTAAATTGGATGCTGTAAATGAGGCATGCGGACAAGCTGAATAAAGGTGAGGAGGTTGGACAAATTGGGTCAAAACAGTTCGAGATAATGATGTTTTCAGCTTCACCAATGACGCAATCAGAAGAAAATGTACTTTGGATGTATTTGGTGTTAGTGCAGCAGTAGAATATCAAAACATATTTGGTTTATCATCGCAGTTTTTAAGATAATGGTGAATTAATGGCAAAATTACTTAGATAAATCTTGTACAAAGCGAAAAGTCATATCGAAGTAAACTCAGATGACTCAAATTAAGAAGATTTAAGTTTAATTCCGTGGATTTGACTTGACAAGTAAAATGTTCCGCCATTTTTTTCTTAGTTCCATCAAAATAAGATTTAGTTTCTTATTTTAAATGTAAAGAATTGTTATTTTTATGTTTTGTGTTTGTGTTTTTCTGGTTTAAAAGTGCATTGTGTAACGTTTCTGGTGGAGGGTGCGTCAAATGCTTTTCGAGATGTTATCGCTTTGTCTGGAATGTTTCACAGTATCTTCATGGAGACCAAACCGGACCAAGTTACAGGTCAGATCTGTGGAGAGGCGACGCCGCTCACAGTCAGAATGCCTGTTTTTCTAGGTATTTTTGTGCTATAAAACCACCTGTAACTGAATAAATGTAAGGTCGAGCTGTTTGATGTTATTTTGTGGAACATTCAGGCAGAGCAACAAGCAGATGACGGACCGTCCACCAGAAAAGTTACAGAATGCACCTTTACGTACGAAAATTCTGGATCCATTGGTAGATAATTTTACTTGTCATGTGAAATTTACTCAAATGATGATTACATTTTCTTATTTTCTTGCTAATTTGAGTTTTAGCAGTGTCGTCCTCTCTTTGCTTTATTGTGTAATCAGAAATGTAATTTTGACTCCCCATAATGTGAGATTTTATGCTGTAAATGCAAATCGATTATGCAAACGCAGTAGAGAGCGCTGTAATCTGTTTTGTGATCCGCCCAAACAATTTTCTCATTTAACTTACAAAATCTGCAGTATATCCCCACAGGTATAAAACTTCAAAATCTTTCCGAGCTTTACAAACTGCACACACCGGCAAATTTCAAAAAGTGATGAATCCCCTTAATTTGGCTTCACTCATTACATGTTTTAAATGAGATTTGAATTGATTGTTGCCTACATAGCTGTAACGAGGCCCACTTCTTGCTGACTCTGAGGCACTATTTTTTCCCTCGTATAAAAACCCTCTCCGGACCAGTGCTGAGTTGGCGACCGGTCCGACCTTTGATCCAGACACGGCCCAGGCACCAGCATTCCTCTGCCCCAGAAGAGCGCACGTTCGGGGGGGTGATGGATGGACGGAGGACAGGGAGGGCTGGAGGAGACGGAGAAGAAAGCAAAAACGCTACATAGCCACCAAAGATTAAAGTAGACAGATTAGACTCCTGAAGAAGCTGCGATAAATCAGGAATTCCTCGCGTTTAGGAGAGTGGGGGAATGTTAGCGTTAGCCTGTAGCCCATTTTTCACCGTGCGCATATTTGAGGATTTGACACAGACTTTTTGTTGCTTTCATCCCCGCGTTTTTATCCACAGCTATCGTGACCCAACTCCCAGATTCCTCAAAAGGTCTGGAGACACAGAAGACGTGCATATTTTGATACGGGGTGTATTACAAAAACATACCACAGGCAGAGATAGACGCTGATTATGGCGTTTTCCAGTTTAGAGTTAATCCAGGAAATTATCTCCTTGTTTAATTGCGACCCAACAAGCATCTCTCTGCTAGTCCCAAGTTGCTTTAGAAATGAAACTTGGTCCTGAAATATGCAGAGAGTGGACTCTTGTGAGCTTTAAGCCATGTTGGAATGTCGCATCCACAAAAACATACCTGGAGTCGTGTTTTATTTCATTCGCACATTCGCTCCTTTATGTCTGTCCACACCTCCATCGCTCAAAATGCTGTGCTCCACGTTTTGATGCCAAGTTTTACCTTTAGTTCAGTAGAGATAGAAAATTCCAGGGTTGAAATGATCCAAGTGAATCTAGTGAGGGTGGAACAGCTTGTTTTTCTGTTTGTGAGATGAGCTCGGCCTAAATATGCAGACTTTGAGTATTTTAACATGTGTGAATGACACAAAATACAACTCCATTATAACATATTTTCTATAACCTTAGAAAATAGCATACTATGAGCCCTTTAAAAGCAATTGCAATAACATTTAGTGGGCAGATTAATAGCTATGGTAACTATAAAAGGGAAAAGTTAAATCAAGAAGAACCACATTGGGCTAGGGAAGACCACCACCAACGCATTATAGTCTTTATTTATGTAATAATAGTTCTGTGGTGGTGCGGTCGTGTCCGTACCAAAACACCACAAGTCAAAGAGTGAGTTTGCTTTACTTTCTTCTATTCCTCTATCAGACTATCAAACTGACAGTATTTATTGAAATGCAAACCCTGCTCTCTCCATCACTGAATAATTTGACTATTATTTCGATCCGTATTGCACATACATTCTGATATAATAGGAGACACACAGTCCGTCTATCTTCCAAATGTCTCCCTATAATTACGCCATAGATCCTCCTGCTTCCTACATGCGGGCTTCGCTATCATTAAAAGTGAGAATCCTTGGATAAACAATGCAGATAAATGCCGACAGCTTATTGACAAAGAGGGGTAAATGTCTGGAAGGAGAATAACAAGAGAAGCCCGGAGGGTGCCGTGAGGGGAGAGTGGATTTGGGTGGTGCAAAGTGGAGTTGGCAGGACTTTGTTTGCTAAACCTTTTCTGCGCTCTGTTTTGAAGCCTGTTTAGTGCGTTTGGTTAATTACGCTGATGAGGTAGGAAAGTTTCAATGCGGAGGCGTCAAAGGGGAACAAAAGGTGCTGAGATAATTAAAAGTATTTAATAAAAAGGGGGGTAGAGGCATGCCCCAGGTTGTATTGAGCCCAGGCTAAATAGGGTACTCCATTAGTGCAGGTTGGAATGGGATCACTGTATAAAATCTTTGGTAAATTCCCTTTTTTTACCACCTGGTTTTGACAAAGTTGCATTTTTATGTCGTGTTGATGTAATTTTGGATGTGAACGTCCCGCTTAAAGGTGCACTGTGTAGCTTTTTGGTTGCTTGTTTTCTGTGGATATGTCACTGCTCTGCCTGGAATGTCCCACAGTATGACATTAAACAGCTCTACTTTACATTTATTCAGTTACAGGTGTTTTTATTGCTCAAAAATCCCTCGAAAAACTCGTTTATACTTGGTTTAGTCCTGGTCTAGTCTAGGTTTAGTTCCGGATTCAGTCGCAGTATTCATGGCTTTTAGCTGCCTGTTATTTTGACAACGCTTCTCCATACAAATAATGTAATATTTTATTAATAATATAATAATATAATTCCCAATTGCTATGGCAACTGCTAAAATTTCATCACTCTGAAACCCAAGGATAGACTTAGACTTCTAAACCTAGACAAACTTTATTGAGCCACAAGGGAAATTAGTTTGACACAGTAGCTCACACATTACAGTATATTATAATAACATCATTATCATGTCATATCATAACAAAGAGCAAAAATATAAAAGGCAATAATAAATTCAAAAGCATAGTTAGGTTTTTGAGGATTATATTCCATCCAAGTTATGATTAAGTCTGAAAATTGAGAACGTTAGTCTTGGTTTCCCTTCAGTACAATCCTGATACTGTAAATATTTATAGAAAAGTGGTCCTAACTTAAACCATGCCGGCTCTACCTCCTGCGTGGCGTATTGAGCGGCGGCTAAAAGAGCTGCCTCGTTTGTGAATAGGGACGCTGTATGAAACTGGCATTGATGAAGCAACTGTAGCATAGAAACTTTTACCGAGTCCGACTTCAAAAGCCCCACCCCAGCTTAAGGCCTTTGACCCCCTCCTTCTTCACCCACACCTATTCATACCACCCCCCAAAATCTCCCCCATCTAAAGACTCTGGGAAGTGAATGCCCCGGGACATAATTACCACCCTCTGGGACAACTTTAATACCCCTTTTTTGTCTTTTAATTGCGCCCCCCTGAGACCCTCTTTTGACACAACACATTGGGACCATACTATGACCAGTTTGGGATCATGGTTATAGGCGATTTTTTGACTTTCTCTGCGCATTTCAGATGATAGATCAACAATAATTTGACAACTTGTATACAAAAATAAAGTAAAGGTCCTATATGATGCAAAATTGACTCTAGTGAGCTTTAAGCCATGTTAGAATGTTGTTACTTCTGCAAAAACACATCTGGAGCTGTGTTTTGTTCATGCTCCTTCATTATTACTCAGAAGAACCTAAATATGCAGGGTCTGTGTGTTTAAACATGTGTAAATGAAACAAAACACAACTCCAGGTATGTCTGTGATGAGGAAACAACATTATAACATAGATCAGAATATAGTGTAATATGGATAACAAGTATACGTCAGTTCAGTTCAGAGCTAAAAAAATAGCTGCAATGTTGATTTTTCATTTCTTTTATATAGTAGCAGTCGTATTTCGAGGTATGCGCAGTCATTTTATATTCGTATTTGAGACTATAACTCAACAGGGACACGCTGACAGCAGTGTTTTGCGAGCTTAACGCTGTTATCGATTCAACTGAAGTGGCAGTGGGGAAAAACATTTTAGCAGCAATCTGGTCAACACAGCGTGGAGGGCTGAATGGGAGATAAGCTCCGTAAGCTGCTTGGACGGTGGCGAAACGATAATTATTGCTCTCGAAAGTTGGAAAGCGCGTCCCATTATCGCGACGCAGTTAGTTGGGAGTTTTGCAAGTTTGGTGGAAAAGAAAAAGGAGACTTGTGTTGCGTTCTAATCTAATCATCAGAAGTGAAGGGCGCGCAGAAGAGGGGGCTTGTGGGTGCAGGTCCGGGGGGCTAGCAGCTGCGAAATTACAAGTACAATTTATTTTTATTTTTACTTTATGACGGACGACGCAAAGTGCACGTTTTCAGCACTATATTTTCCAGCTGTAATAGTCAAACTTTTCACCCTAGATTACCATAAGTAGAAGCCATTAAAACAGACGGAGCTGAATGTGCCTGACGAGTGCTTCAGCAACTTTTAAGACTATATCAAAGGGCACATATTACGCCATTTTCTGATCTATATTTTAATGTTGTTTCCTACGGAAGCCGGGGGAGGGCTCACAACAAACTCAAACGCCACAACGCACCAAAAAAAAGCCACAACAGAAGTGGCCGCGGGGCTCTATTTTCCGACAGAACAAGCGGAAAATTATTTACGACGGTCAGACAGTGACATCGATCCTGGCCACAAAACAATAAATTACTTTTACTTACGTTTCCAATTTCGTTCACTTCTCCGTTCCTTTACTTTTCACATTCTTCTTCTTCAACTTTTCCCATTCACTTCCCGCTTGAGCCTCCTTGCTTGGTCCGTCGGAAAATAGAGTCCCGCGGTCACTTCCATTGTGGATTTTTGTTGCGTTGCGGCGTTTGCATTTGTGTTGTGGCGTTTGTTTTGAGCCTCCACAGTTTCCTCATCAAAAAAAAATTAAAAAATACCTGGAGTTGTGTTTTGTTTCATTCGCACATGTTTAACACACAAACCCTGCACATTTAGGTTGAGCTCTATCGAACTTCCACCTTCACTAGAATCATTCGGCTCATTTCAGTCCAGGAATTGCCCATCTTTCCTGGACTAAAGGTAAAAGGGAGCTGTTAACGTGAAAACCCCCACTACATGACATCACAAAGTGGAGTATTTTGAGCGTTGTAGACAAAGTAATAAAGCAGGGCTACTCAAACACACGTGAATGAAACAAAACACAACTCCAGGTATGTTTTGGAAGACGTAACAACATTCTAACAGGACTTAAAGCTCACAATGGACAATAGACAATCCCATACAAAATTCTGAAGCAATTATTCTCCCCGTTTCTTTTGATCTGTGTCCAAAACTATCAAACCTTACGTACTTCCTCCTCCGCTGGGGTCTGGGTTGTAGTAATTTAGTAGCCACAGAGTCTGTCCTGTTACTAAGGGGCGGTCATAAGGTGGACCCCCGGTAGCAAACAACAACAGTTCTAAACTAACTAGCGCCTGGTCACTTTGATCGTTAATCAGACATATGGACCTTGTCACGCTAACACCCCTGAATGCTACTTGTTACACGCTGGAGTTTTACGAGAACATGCCTCCGAAATGAAACAAATGCCTTTTCAGTGGGGGCCTGCTGCACTGTGGACCCCCGGAAGGCTCGGGAAAGTAAAGTTTGGTTTTTGTCACTTAACTAAACGAGCTTCACAGAAATAAATGGTCGAGGCTGAGACGGGGAACACTCTTGTGGTTTAAATGAAGCTGAAGAAACTATAGGAAACTTAGGAAAAGGGTTTGAAAAGGGCAGATTTCCATACAGTAATGACAATAAAAAAAAATCACAGTTTCATTAGGATTATCGTGTGGTTTTACAGGCTTGCTAGTTTTAATATAGATCGAGACCAAATAAGTACAATTTTTATGCCAATATTACCTCTGGGTATCAGATTTTCTGACAATTCTAATTTGGGAACAGTTCTCCAAAAAGAAAGATTATGAATCTTTCTTTTTTATCAATTTTAAAGGTGCTTTGTGTAACTTTTCTGGTGGAGCATCCATCAAAAATGTTCACAGTATGGTCTTAAACCTTACTATCTTCATGGAGACCAAACCAGACAAAGTTACAGGTCAGATCTGTGGAGGCAACCCCACTCACAGTCAAAGTGCCTGTTTTTCTAGGGATTTTTGAGCTATGAAACCAGCTGTAATTGTATAAATGTAAGTTAGAGCTGGTTAATGTCATACTGTGGAACATTCCTGGTAGAAAAGTTCTCCAGAAAAGTTGCGCAATGGATCAAAAAAAACAAAATTTACCCCTCTCCCCCGACTGATCACACACAAAAACTGATAATATATATATATAAAATAATTTCTGTCAGTTTTTTGCATGAAAATTGAAGACTGAATGTAAAAACATGTTAAAACCAAAGCAGCAGTCAGTATTTGCTTTGTAGAACCACTCGCGTCGTCACGTAGTCTCATATTTTATCAAAACGCTGCGAGAAGTCTGAATCTGCCACACTCTGAAAACATTACTGTTGTAGACAAAACCCTAAATCCTGACTTCGATATTTCTTCAACCACTTCCTCGTCTCAAATGTAGCCCTGTCAGACCTGTGTAAATACAACTGCAGTCTACAGTGTGGAGTCTTGCACTTTCAGCTGCCCATTGACCTGCGCGTATATTGATTCCAAAGGCAACAAAACCCTATATAACACACACAGTCTATCTGAGTGTTGTCCAAATATTTAGACCTGTCAACCCCCTGTGGTCTGGGACAGTAGGAGATGTAAAGTGATATAAGGTATTGGCTTTGGAGGCCGGGCCAGAGGAGATGGGCTGGTGGGGGGTTAAGCTGGCTAATAAGTTTTAATGGACTGAATCAGGAAGAACAAAGTAAGGACTAAACTAGCACTGAACCAGATCCAAACCAGGACTAAGCATAAACTGGTCTGAACAACGACTATAGGTTAAGTCTAGACATTTTACCACTGAGACTAAATAGGACTAAGTAGCACAAATAAACTATGGCTGAGACCAAACGGGGAATAAACTGAACTTAAACAAGATGAAATTATTTATAATTTAAGTCTAAATAAACTTATCCACAATTAAACTAATCCACGAAATTATTTATAATTTAAGTCTAAATAAACTTATCCACAATTAAACTAATCCACGAGTGAACCAGGACTAAACCAGGACTAAGAAGGGGTCTACACATTTGAGGTTGCGCTCACATCAAAACTGAACTAAACCGAGACAGAATCCAGAACGAAACCTGGACTAGACCGGGGGCAGACCAGGAATAAACCAAGATTAAAAAAGTATCGCAATCTGAGCGTACATCTGGACTAAGAAGAATTAGACAAATTTGAGGTTGCACTCACATCAAAATTGGGACTAAACCAGGACAGAATAACTAAACTAAACCTGGACTGGACTAGACCAGCACCAGACCTGGAATAAACCAAGAATAAACCGAGACAGAAACAGGACTATGCCAAGTCCAGAACAGTACTAAACCAGGACCAAATCAGTATCGCAATCTGAGCCTACATCAGGACTAAGAAGAATTCTACAAATTTGATGTTGCACTCACATCAAAATTGGGACTAAACTGGGACAGAACCCAGAACTAAACCTGGACTAAACCAGCACCAGACCTGGAATAAACCAAGAATAAACTGAGACAGAAACAGGACTAAACCAAGATTAAACCAGTATTGCAATCTGAGCCTACATCCGGACTAAGAATTCTACAAATTTGAGGTTTCACTCACATTAAAACTGGGACTAAACTGGGACTAAACCTGGACTAGGCCAGCACCAGACCTGGAATAAACCAAGACAGAAACAGGAGTAAACCAAGTCTACAAAAGGACCAAACTAGCATTGCAATCTGAGCCTACATCAGGACTAAGACGAATTGTGCATATTTTAGGTTTCAGTCACACCAAAATTGGGACTAAGAACCCAGAAGTAAACCTGGACTAGACCAGCACCAGACCTGGAATAAACCAAGAATAAACCAAGACAGAAAGAGGAGTAAACCATAGTCTACAACAGGACTAAACCAGGACCAAACCAGCCTTGCAATCTGAGCCTCCACTCAAGGACTAAAACCTCACTAAAACCTGACTAAAGTCTGACTAAAACTACTGGTAATGCCCTTGCCCCACAGCTTGGGAACCGTCGGTCTATGTGGCCACTGCATGAGGTTGTTGACAGATGAGAATTACTGGGAAGTGTATATCTTTTTAAACTGTCGGTGCGCTACTGCTCGGGGCTGCTGAGAGATGAGTTTGACTGAGAGGAAAGCATTAGCCCCCCACCTGAAGCCAGCGCTCAGTCAGGGGTGAGGGGACAAAAGCTCAAATACCTCCAGTGACTATTCCCCAGAGATAAACTAATATAAGTGAAAGGGGAGCCAGGGGGGCGCAGATAAGGCCGGGCTTATGAACGCGGAGTAGTTATTTTAATTGTCTGCATATCTGACATTTCTCATGGGCAGTAAACAGGATTAGAGCTGCTGGGCCCTGGTACTTCATGTTACTGATGTTAATGAGAAGGCAAAGGTGATTTAGTTTGGAGAGTTGAGTCTGACCTTTGTGGTAAAAGCTGTGAGAGGTGATAAGTGGAACGTCAGAGGAATTTTAACACCAAAATGCGAAAAACTGAAGTGGAAAAAATTACTCAAAATAATATGCAGTGTTATTCCTCAGTAAAAACTAGAGTTAATTATGAGTATATCAAACTTCTAAACACATTTCCTAGTGCTACAACCACTACTACTTTTTAATACTACTACTACTACTACTACTACTATTACCACTACTACTACATATATTAGGACTGCAACATTTACTTCTACTACTACTAGTTTTAATACTACTATGGCTACTACAAGTACTTAAAATACTACATGATGACTACTACTACTACATATAATAAGTCTGCAACATTTACTGCTACTACTACTACAAGCACTACTACTAGTAGTTTTAATATTACTAGGGCTACTACAACTACTGTAAATACCACATGACTACTACTACTACTTCTACTACATATATTAGGACTACAACATTTACTGCTACTACTACTACAAGCACGACTACCACTACTAGTTTTAATACTACTACGGCTACTACAACTACTTAAAATACTACATTTACTACTACTACTACTATAAGCATGACTACCACTACTAGTTTTAATACTACTACGGCTACTACAACTACTTAAAATACTACATTTACTACTACTACTACTACTACTACTACTGCTGCTACATATATAAGGACTGCAACATTTACTGCCACTATTACTACGAGCACTACTACTACCACTACTAGCTTTAATACTACTATGGCTACTACAGCTACTTCAAATACTACATTTACTACTACTACTACTATTACTACTACTACATATATAAGGACTGCAACATTAACTACTACTACTACAACGAGCGCTACTACTACCACTACTTGTTTTAATACTACTATGGCTACTACAACTACTTCAAATTCTACATTTCTACTACTACTACCACTTACCACACATTTTGTAGTATTGCAATATTTACTGCTACTGGCTACAACTACATCTGCTGCCAATATTTCTATACTTGCAATTCTACTAGATCTCTGGCTCTTGTAATATTCCAAAAAAGCTCTCCTCAATCACAGTACAAATCTGTTTTTAAACATGTGTTTTTGGTTTGAAATCCTTGTGTGTAGTTTTATCATGACTGTTGGTGATGCAAACCAGCCTAAAAGGGTCAAAACGCAGAGAAATCAGTTTGTTTACGCAAGCGTCTGTCTGGTCTGAGGGTGTATCTGCTGGCGGAGGCGAGAGGGCAGGAGGGTGTATCTGTTGGAGGAGGAGGGTGTATTTGTTGGAGGAGGGTGTATCTGTTGGAGGAGTAGCGGGTGGAGGTGTGAGGAGGGTGTATTTGTTGGAGGAGTAGTGGGTGGAGGAGTGAGGAGGGTGTATCTGTTGGAGGAGTTGCGGGTGGAGGCGCGAGGGGAGGAGGGTATATTTGTTGGACAAAGGTGTATTTGCTGGAGGTGCAGCGCGTGGAGGAGCGAGGAGGGTGTATTTGCTGGAGATGTAGCGGGTGGACAGAGGGAGGGTGTATCTGTTGGAGGAGTAGTCGCGGGTGGAGGCGCGAGGGGAGGAGGGTGTATTTGTTGGAGGAGTACCGGGTGGGACAGAGGGAGGAGGGTGTATCTGTTGGAGGAGGAGCGGGTCGAGGAGCGAGAAGGGTGTATCTGTTGGAGGAGGAGCGGGTGGAGGAGCGAGGAGGGTGTATCTGTTGGAGGAGTCGCGGGTGGAGGCGTGAGGGGAGGAGGGTGTATCTGTTGGAGGAGGAGGGTGTATTTGTTGGAGGAGGAGGGTGTATTTGTTGGAGGAGGGTGTATCTGTTGGAGGAGGGTGTATCTGTTGGAGGAGGAGGGTGTATCTGTTGGAGGAGGAGGGTGTATTTGTTGGAGGAGGAGGGTGTATTTGTTGGAGGAGGAGGGTGTATCTGTCGGAGGAGTTGCGGGTGGAGGCGCGGGTGGAGGCAGCCTGACTGTCTGTCTGTGTAATGACAGGTCTCAGTACAGCTCAGACCCACAGACCAGTTCCTTTGACCCTAATGAGTGGTTTACTACACATGTCCAATGGACTATTTTTACCACTGCTCCTCTGAACTTTGTGTTTATGTACACTTATATACACTACAGGCAAGGGAGCAGTGGTAGTAGCAGTAGTAGTAGTAGTAGTAGCAGTAGTAGCAGTAGTAGTAGTAGTAGTAGTAGTAGTAGTAGTAGGTACTAGTAATAGTAGTAGTAGTAGGTAGTAGTTTTGGTATGTTGTAGTAGCAATAGTAGCTGTAGTTGTAGGTAGTAGTAGTAGTATTAGTAGTAGGTACTAGTAGGTGGTAATAGGTAGTAGTAGGTAATAGTAATAGTAGTATTAGTAGTAGGTACTAGTAGGTGGTAATAGGTAGTAGTAGTAATAAATAAAATGTATTATTATTATTAGTAGTAGTAGTACTAGTAGGTGGTAATTGGTAGTAGTAGCACTATGTGGTGGTTTGGTAGTAGCAGTAATAGTAGTAGTAGTAGTAATCATAGTAGTAGCAGTAGTAGTAGTAGTAGTAGCAGTAATCATAGTAGTAGTAATCGTAGTAGTAGTAATCATAGTAGTAATAGAAGTAGTAGTAGTAGTAATCGTAGTAGTAGTAGTAATCATAGCAGTAGTAGTAGCAGTAGTAGTAGCAGTAGTAATCATAGTAGTAGTAGTAGTAGTAATCATAGTAGTAATAGTAGTAGTAGTAATCATAGTAGTAGTAGTAGTAGTAATAGTAGTAGTTGTAGTAGTAGTAGTAATCATAGTATTCGTAGTAGTAGTAGTCATAGTAGTAGTAGTAGTAATCATAGTAGTAGCAGTAATCATAGTAGTAGTAGTATCATAGTAGTAGTAGTAGTAGTAGTAATCATAGTAGTAGTAGTAGTAGTAATCATAGTAGTAGTAATCGTAGGTAGTAGTAGTAGTAATAGTAGTAGTAGTAGTAATAGTAGCAGTAGTAGTAGTAATCGTAGTAGTAATCATAGTAGTAGTAGTAGCAGTAGTATTAGTAGTAATAGTAATCGTTGTAGTAGTAGTAATTGTAGTAGTAGTAGCAGCAGTAGTAGTAGTACTAGTAGTAATCATAGTAGTAGTGTAGTAGCAGTAGTAGTAATCGTAGTAGTAGCAGTAGTAGTAGTACTAGTAGTAATCGTAGTAGTAGTAGCAGTAGTAGTAGCAGTAGTAGTAGTACTAGTAGTAATCGTAGTAGTAGTAGCAGTAGTATTAGTAGTAGTAGTAATCATAGTAGTAGTAGTAATAGTAGTAGTAGTACTAGTAGTAATCGTAGTAGTAGTAGTAGTAGTAATCATAGTAGTAGTAGTATCATAGTAGTAGTAGTATCATAGTAGTAGTAGTAGTAATCATAGTAGTAGCAGTAATCATAGTAGTAGTAGTAGTAGTAGTAGTAATCATAGTAATAGTAGTAGTAATCATAGTAATAGTAGTAGTAATAGTAGTAGTAATCGTAGTAGTCATAGTAGTAGTAATAGTAGTAGTAGTAGTAGTAATCGTAGTAGTAGTAGTCATAGTAGTAGTAGTAGTAATAGTAGTAGTAGTAGTAGTAGTAATCGTAGTAATAGCAGTAATAGTAGTAGTAGTAGTAGTAGTAGTAATCATAGTAGTAGTAGTAGTAGTAGTAGTCATAGTAGTAGTAGTAATCATAGTAGTAGTAGTAGTAGTAGTAGTAGGTGGTAATAGTAGTAGTAGTAGTAGTAATCATAGTAGTAATCATAGTAGTAGCAGCAGTAGTCATAGTAGTAGTATTAGTAGTGAAAGTAGTCATAGTAGTAGTAGCAGTAGTAGCAGTAGCAGTAGTAGTAGTAGTAATCATAGTAGTAGTAGTAATCATAGTAGTAGTAGTAGTAGTAGTAGTAGTAGTAATAATAGTAGTAGTAGTAGTAGTAGTAGTAGAGAAATCGTAGTAGTAGTAGTAGTAGTCGTAGTAGTAGTAGTAGTAGTAGTAGTAATCATAGTAGTAGTCATAGTAGTAGTAGTAGTAATCATAGTAGTAGTAGTAGTAGTAATCATAGTAGTAGTAGTATCATAGTAGTAGTAGTATCATAGTAGTAGTAGTAGTCATAGTAGTAGTAGCAGTAGTAGCAGTAGCAGTAGTAGTAGTAGTAATCATAGTAGTAGTAGTAATCATAGTAGTAGTAGTAGTAGTAGTAGTAGTAGTAATCATAGTAATAGTAGTAGTAATCATAGTAAGTAGTAGTAATCATAGTAGTAGTAGTAGTAGTAGTAGTAGTAGTAATCATAGTAGTAGTAGTAGTAGTAGTCATAGTAGTAGTAGTAGTAGTAGTAGTAGTAGTAGTAATCGTAGTAGTAGTAATCATAGTAGTAGTAGTAGTAGTAGTAGTAGTCATAGTAGTAGTAGTAGTAGTCGTAGTAGTAGTAGTAATCATAGTAGTAGTAGTAGTAGTAGTAATCATAGTAGTAGTAGTAGTAGTAATCATAGTAGTAGTAGTAGTAGTAATCATAGTAGTAGTACTAGTAGTAATCGTAGTAGTAGTAGCAGTAGTATTAGTAGTAGTAGTAATCATAGTAGTAGTAGTAATTGTAGTAGTAGTACTAGTAGTAATCGTAGTAGTAGTAGTAGTAGTAGTAGTAGTAGTAATCATAGTAGTAGTAGTAGTAATCATAGTAGTAGTAGTAGTAGTAGTAATCATAGTAGTAGTAGTAGTAGTAGTAGTAGTAATCATAGTAGTAGTAGTAGTAGTCATAGTAGTCATAGTAGTAGTAGTAGTAGTAGTAGTAGTAGTAGTAGTAGTAGTAGTAGTAGTAGTAGGCCTACAGTGTAATTAAAAACAATCCTTGTTAGTAAGTGAATAATTAAACTTTCTTCCCTCAGTACTTATTGCAGTAGTAAAATACATATGCGTCGTGCATCTCCAGCCTGGTCGGCGCAGTCCTCGGTCTGGACTGGCTTACTAATCCTGCTCTGTAAACACTATGGGCTCCGAGGGCGGCTCGCTGGATCAATGCACTCAAAAACATATCTGAGGATGCTACGCTAGCTGCACCCTCATCCATATGTATACACATGTTCTCTGCAAATCACACTATGTGCACTTTAGCACAAACTCACACCTCCACCGCCACATCACCAGACACACTCTCCCTCCGCTCTTTCTGCTTCCTGATTTCCCTGTTGCTCTGTGCTACCCGTTTGATCAATACGTAATCAGCTTTTGAGACGTATATTTGTCACCACTCAAATGTCATTACCTGTGTGATCCATCTCCTGCTAGTTGGATTAGCGTAGCATAGCATCACAACATCAACTTTTAATAACTTTTCTGGAGCGTAAAATTGTGCTACATGATTACATAGTTTTGCCTTTGCCTTGCACCCATGCGATACTGGAGCCGATACTGAAAATTTGATGAATCAGATATCGGGCCCAAGATATCGGTTCAGTCGATACTTAAAGCCATCGGTATCGAAACAGAAAAACCTGGATCTGTCAGTAGAAGCCTGTGGTTTGGAGTGGAGTTCAAACTTTTAGTTTTAAATGGTTAAAGTCTGTATTGTTTATGTTTTTTAAAATTATATTGAAATAATTGGCATTCAATCAATTTAATTAATTAAAGATACTGGTAATAAATGGCACTGATACAGAAACATTTGCTGTATCGGATATCGGCTTCTAAATATTGGTTCAGCCGATACCCTGGTCAGTAGGGATGTGCATTGCCTTGAGTCTGACAATACGATACAGATCATGATATGCATGTCACGATTCGATATATCCCGATACTAAAACAATGGATGATATATTGCAATTTATCAATAATTAATTCAAATAATAGTCAACTACACCTTCACGAGAACAAAATTATATGAAATATAATTTATTTCCTTTTTTATATCATGAGAACAGTGAATGCAACTAATGAATTTTAGTGAAAAATATTATTTTAAAAATCGTTTCAGATGCATTTTGAATCGATAATCGATCGAGAATTGTGCGATGAAGTATCACGATATATCACTGAATCGATTTTTTTTCTTACACCCCTAGTGGTTAGACATATAAATAAATGTAATATGACTATCAGCCCAGAAATATTTGAACTTTAATTTACATAAGTCGTTCTGTGGTTTCTTCAGGGATAAATCAACAGATACTTAACACATTTGGATGAGTTTTAGCTTATTGTATTTTTGTTTTAAGGAAATAAATGCTGTTTTCACTATCTGCACTGGTATTGGTTAATATCGGGTATTGGCAGATACTTAAAGCTATAGTATCACAATTGGTATTAGAACTGAAAAAGGTGGATATAATATGTGACCAATATGTGGGTAGAAGTCGGTCATACCCCAAAGCCTGGATGAGTGAATGGTGCATAAGAAATCGATCCCGCCTACAACTTATTTCATGTAGTCACGCCGTATTTTAAAACCTCACTGACCATTCCTCCGTCTCTGTGCAGGTTTGTATGGGACGACTATGCAGTAGAGGTGCGGCTAAACGACTACCTGGACATCGTGTGCCCTCATTATCCGGAGGGGGAGGTGCCTCAGGTGGATGCAGAGCGCTACGTCCTCTACATGGTGGAGAGAGAGGATTACGAGACCTGCAAACCCCAGTCCTACGACCAGATGAGGTGGGAGTGCGGACACCCCTTCGCCCCGCACGCCCCGGAGAAGTTCTCGGAGAAGTTCCAGCGCTTCACGCCGTTCACGCTGGGCAAAGAGTTTCGCCAGGGAGAAAGCTACTATTATATCTGTAAGTAGATTCACAACGGTCATTATAAAGTTATTTTAAAAGATTGACTTTAGTTAGATAAACTTTAGGGTTATGTTTGTTCACAGTAGCTCACGGCATATTATAATAACAAAGAGAAACTGTCTAATGAATTCTAATTAAGTAGCAGAAATAGCACGAGATTATTATATGTTCAAATAAAAATAAAATACTGTAGAGTAATAAAAATATATCTCAGCTAGATACAAGAGGTCGTAAGGAAAACAGTCCAAAAATGATAAGATTATTGTTTTTAAGATGATTATTTTTCCAAAGCTGTTTTTTTTTTACAAGTAGATTTTTTTTTTTTTTTATTATGACCACTAACCACTGAATTTGAACAAAAGTTTGCAAATAACTAACAAAATTATTAACAATCCATCTCTATGCAATGGCACAGGCCTACAGAATGTTGTTAATGTGTTAATAATTTATAGTAAAATGTATTAATTCGACTAAAACATACTTTTCATACACAAACCAGTTGTTTCCTCATCACAAACATACCCGGAGTTGTGTTTTGTTTAATTCACACACAAATCCTACATATTTAGGCTCTGTTCCACCCTGTGATGTCATGTGGTGATACAGGAAGTGCTCCACTGTGTTTCTAAACTCCACACAGCTTCACTACAAACATTTGGATAATTTCAGCCTTGGAATTGCCGATCTCTGCAGAAAAAAGGGTTAAATAAAGCTGTTAACTTTAAAAAATACCACTACATCACAAGGTGGAACAGAGCATTTTGAGCTTTGGTGATGCTAATAATAAATAATAAAAGGTTATTTAAACAAAACGCAACTCCAGATATGTTTGTGAGGAGTTAATAACATATAACATGGCTTAAATCTCTCAAGAGCACTGTACACTCCTTTTATGAAAAAAAATAATGACACAGTTTTAAAGCAGCCTATGTTGTAATTACATTTTCCTACTATAATATGCAGTTAGGATTAAACATTACCTCTCATATCCAAGAGAAAATGGTTAATTTTGCTTGTAACGGTGGCTTTGGGCACACATGCTCCGCCGTGGCTACAATTTGGTTTCAGAAAAAAGAAGAAAAGTCATAAAAATGTGGCAATTTCTCAAAGTTGAATTAATGCAGTATATGCCCAGAATAAGCAAAGTTTATTACACTGTTGATAGCGATCGTTTGTGCGGCAGCGATAGTCGGATAGGGTTACAACAGGCCTGTAATTGGGTCAAACTCGGGTGCTCGCTGATTTGTTGGGACATGACAGAACTTGTTGGCAGGTTGAATTGAAGCTGCTCAGTTTTGGCAAGCGCCGCGGAGTTCCCTTTGCCAAAAACACAACCGCAAAGTGAGCAGTGCTGCCTATAAGCGTAATTAGACACACAGTAGGACATACGACATACTCGGTCACAGATGGCCCCCTTAAATCTCCGTCCAGCCTTCTGTTCGCTGCCAAGAGCTCGTGTATGGGGGTCAGTGGATTAAGGGGCCTGTGTGAGGATAAGTGCATTAAGTTGGGATGTTAACGCCTCTCGTGTCCCCTCCCCACAGCCAAACCGTTGCATCACCACGGACAGGACTGCCTCCGACTCCGCGTGGACGTGGTGGCCGCAGACGGTGAGTGCCCCGCAGTGACAGCATCACTGGTCGTGCTCCAGAATTGTGTAATAAGATGGGAAAAGAAGCTGCTGTGACAAATATAGTGTTTTAAAAGGGCCCATATTATGTTTTCGGATCTGTTTTGATGTTGGTTCCACATCAAAAACGTATCTGGAGTTGTGGTTTGTTTCATTCACACATGTTTAACACACAGACTCTACATATTCAGGCTGAGTTCTTCTCTAAAAACGGAAAAGACTCTGCTCCACCTTATGATGGGGGAAGGGCTCCACTGTGTTTTTACACTCCACACTCCTTCACTAGAATCATTTGGATGATTTCAGCCCTGGTATTGCCCATCTGTGCATTTTGAGATGTGTAGACGGACTAATAATACAGGATTACTCAAGCATGTGTGAATGAAACAAAACACAACTCCAGATATGTTTTTGAGGTGGTAACCGCATTATAACACGTCTTAAAGTTCACAAGAGTGTAATATAGTTTATAGTATATTTAGTTTAATATAGGAACGTTAAAGAAATATCAACACTTTGACTTCATTAGTTTGAGAAGAAAAATCTGCATTATTGATGTAATCCACACATGTGAATCTGTCTTATTGCCAGTACTGCATATTACACAGGAGAATAGTAATATGCAATCAAAGTTAAGAGAAATAATTTTTATAAACAGACTTAAAGGTGCACTGTGTAACTTTTTTGGGGTCCGTCATTTGCCTGGAATGTTCCACAGTATGACATTAAACAGCTCTGCCTTACCTTTATTCAATTGCAGATGGTTTTATTGCTCGAAAAATTTAGAAAAACAGGCATTCTGACTGTGAGCGGCGTCGCCTCTCCACAGATTTGACCGGTAACTTTGCTCTGGTTTGCTCTCTATGAAGATAGAAAGGTTTAATGCCATATTGTGAAACATTCCAGACAAAACAATAACATCTCCATGGGGAAGATGGGACCAGAAATGTTACACAATGCATAGACTTGGACAAACTTTATTGTTGCACAAGGGAAATTATTTGGACACAGTAGCTCCCAGCAAATTATAATAACAAAGAGAAACGGTATAATAAATTCTAAATAAGTAGCAGAAATAGCAAGAAAACCTTTAAATCTAACGCTAGAATAAAAATACAGGACCACAACACTGTTACGTACAACAGCGTGGCTATAATTGCGATGCTCAGGTTAAGCAGAGTAACATTCTTTGTTTTCCTCCAGGCTCTAAAGAAGCTCGTGTGGCCAAAGCAGGTCCAGGAGGCACAGCCACAGTCGGGGCAGGGGGCGGAGCTCACAACCCGTCCAACAGGCTTCCTGCAGGTATGAGTGCCAAGCTAAAGTCCGGCTTAATCACCATGCCCTCGAAAACAATCCACGCGCTTTCAGTGTATCGTTGAAGGGCTCGTGTTACGCTATTTTTATGATCCATGTTATAAAGTTGTCTCCTCATCACAAACATACCAACACGGTTTAAAGCTCACAAGAGTCACTTTTGTGTAATATGGGGCCTTTAAAGCACCAACACGTGTAACTAATGTGTGTTTAGCTACTACTGCTCAACGGGCCCTTGTGAAAACACTGTAATGGGTTTACGGCTGGGTTATAAATGAGATAATAGGGAGGTGGTCAGCAGGTTGTAAATCATTTAAATTATCTTGTCATAATACTAGTACATAAGACACGAGGCTGCGCGCTGTGGTGTTTGCAACTCGGTAATGGAAAAAATAAAATGACGAAAATCACAGACATTTTGGAGTGTCTAATTGTTCTGAACTGCGCGACAGTTTTTCTAATTGTTGGGTACAATAATTGCGTATAATCAAGGAAAACTGCAAAGCTTCTGTAGCTCAAACTGCATTAATGAATATGGTTGTATTGTATTAAATATATTCAGATCATATATTACACAGAATTAACTCTTGTGAGCTTTAATCCACGTTGAGTCATTCTGTAGTATTTCTACATCTCCAAAGCTCAAAATGCTCTGGTCCACCTTATGATGAAGTTAACGGCTCCTTTTACCTTTAGTTCAGGAGAGTACGAGGTGGAACATAGCGCCCCGAGACCTAAAAATAAATATAAATATGAATAAATATGCAGGGTTTGCGTGTTAAACATGTGTGAATGAAATAAAACCCAACCCCAGGTGAGTTTGTGATGAGGAAACATTAGAACATAGATTAGAAAACAGTGCGATCATTATTTTAATAAGCAGTCTTTTATATTTTCCATTGCTTTAAAACAATATTTCAGACTGTTAAACGTGTGAAGAAAGGAGTGAGGCGTGGGAAGGTTATTTTATTTTGTTTTATTTACTTATTTTCTCTTTATTTTTGTTATGTGAAAAGTGCATTGTGTAACTTTTCAGTAGAGGGTCCTTCAAATGCTTTTCTCCATGTTATTGCTTTGTCTGTAATACTTCACAGTTTGGAATTAAAACTTTCTATTTTCATGGAGACAAAACCAAAGCAAGTTACAGGTCAGATCTGTGGCGAGGCAAGCCCGCTCACAGTCAGACTGAATGTTTTTCCAAGGTATTTTTGAGCTATAAAACCACCTGTAATTGAATAAATGTAAGGTAGAGCTGTTTAATGTCACACTGTGGAACATTCCAAGCAGAGCAATGACTTATTTATAGAAACAAGCACCTTTAAATATTCAAATAAGATAATAAAAAAATAAAAAGCAATACATCAGGATCGTCCGTCAATCATAGAACATCACTGCAGCTCTGAACCATTGTGACGCATCTGGTGTTGTTTGGGATTAAATAGTTTAAAGTTTCCACAGTTTAACTTATATTGTTTTCTCTTTTGTTTTTCAAGCAGACGAGGCAGTGGTGAACTTCCCCGACGTCCAGAAAAGTGTCCGGACAAACTCGGCAGTCACGACGTCGCTCTCCGTCTTCTCCTTACTCATCCCCTTTTCATTATTGCTCCTATTACACTGAGCAGAGACAATGAAACTGCTGTTTACAGACTTTTTTCAGGGACAATGAAGACATGAAGTCCGTAGGGGATCTAACCACTGACTTAAAACAAAAAAAAAAAACAAAAAAAACCCAAGATGGCGGTTTTGCCTTGCCCAGTGCTGGTCACATGGGGAATAAGTCGACACGGATCTTGTAACAGTTGTGGAGAATTCAAGACAATGCAAGGTCTGTCTTTTGAACGTGACAGTGTTCCTCGGAGGATTTATGGATTTCTAAAATGGCAGATGAACAATCAGCTTATTCTGGTTCGAGTCCAAAACCAGATGACCTATCCACCCTCGTGCATTGTGTACTTTTGGTTGTATTGTTCTCGTAAAAGTACTGAAATCTCCCTGTGTTTTTTTCTCTATATGTAGCAGGGGAATACTGTCATTCTGCCTTTGCTGTAGCGCTCCACTGCACAGTTCACACCCCTACACCGCTACAGTGACGTCAAACGCTTTGTGCCACACGGCGTTTTTGTGTACATTTCTGTGAAGATAATTTATGACAGCTGTTTTACTGTAAATACTAAGTAAGTTCTCTCAAAATGTTTACTAGTTTTCCTTCCTTGTATATGTGCGCAAGGAGGAAAAATGTGGCGTGATATGATTTGCTGCCAAAAAAAGCAAACGCGGACTTGTTGCGAGGGGCAGGACTTCTCCGATTGCTGGATTTTTGCCACTTTTTTTTCCGCATAAAATGTCAAAAAGAAACTGGTTTATGGATGATCTTGAAGCTAATGCTAACCTTGTGTGCTATGGTGCTCTCACATTCATTCTTGGTCACAAATTCTACATCGGATTTTTTGGAAAAGACTATATTTGGACGCGGCTCCGAAGTTGCCAAGCACACACCACACTGACGGACAAAAGCACAACAGTGTATGACTACCATTTTGTAAAACCATGAATTCTTGTTACTTATTTTGTACATGTGTAATTAAGAGTGTATTATATGTACATAGCCTACATAAGATTATATTAAACTGTTTGAAAAATATGCTAAATGTGAAATTTTCATGTGAAATAAAAGATATTTTTGGAAACTCAAAATTACCACTTTGTTTTCTATATACAGTGAATGAAAGAAAACACAACTCCGGGTATGTTTGTGGTGAGAAGACAACATTATAACAGAAAATACACAGAAAACGGAGTAGTATGAGCATTTTCACAGGTTTTATCTTGGTTCATAGGGTGGTTTTGGTGTTGGGGAAAGCTGCGAGGAAAGCTAGTTCATTTCTGATTTAGATAACGAAGACCGTGGAGGTAGGAAGATAAATGAAAAGGTTTGTATAGAGTGGAATGAATGGGATCTGGGCCAAGGTGACAGATAGAGAGGAAACAACACTGAGATAACGTTTTAACTATTTATCCAATGGGGGGTTCATCTTTCTTGGCCAGATTCCTAATGCCTTCAGCAAAACCACAGAACATGTAAAAGAATGGACCTTAAATGAGGGTCTGCGATCCCTCAGCAACAAGCAAAAATAATGACCTCAGTCAGCACAATGCTGGAAATGAACAGAAACATGCTTGGTTCATATGAGGGTTGGCCAAAAACTCAATGTTCAGATGTTAAAAACGCTACCAAAATAGAGACATGGAAGTGTCAATACAGGGAAACATACTTAATATAAGAACGAGTGTAAATGAGAACCGGCAGCTTTTAAATGAACATTGTTTAGTTTATTTTAGCCTTTATTCAAAAGGGACAATGTACAAAGACATTAAGCTCATAAAAACAGAGATGTTCCGCACCAGATTATAGCTAAATAGTGAGTTTTTATCTGGAGTCCCTGATTTACATGAATAAAAATACAATGGAATTACACTCAAACAATCTTAGTAAAGGCAGCAGTTCATAGACTCACTCTCTACAGGACTGTATAGAGTTTGAGTCATGTTATTGATGAATGTTTGAAACCTTGAAAAGGACACAGCACCGATATTGTATAGCATTTCTGAACAAAAAACAAATAATAAAACAATTGTTATGAGGATTTAAGCTTCTTTGCAACAACATCTAAAGGCTTTGATGAACTGGTCAAAAAGAGAGACACTATAGGGACATTATAGATGTAATCCTTATATTCCTGCATGTTTATTTATTTATGGATTTATGGTTATTTAAAGGTTTACTATAACTTTTCTGTTGAAAGGAAAGCCACCTGCAGATAACCCCACCAGGCCAAGTGAGAGGTCTGATCTATGGAGCGGCGACTACACTCACAGCAAAAATATCAATCAATCAGACTTTATTTATAGAGCGCTTTTCATACAAAAATGCAACACAAAGCGCTTCCAAGGTATTTTTAACAATTAAAAACACATAAGATTTAATATATGCAAGACAATTTTAAATGAATGCTTTACAATGGAGCTTTCCAGGTAAAAATTAAGATATCCATGGAGACAACCAGATCCTCCACCGGAAAAGTTCCATTGTGCATCTTTAAGTGGTCTTAGTTTTAAGAACATTACAGTGCTCATATGCTCTAGTTTAAATGTAGTTTATATGATTAACTTAAGATTCAGGAGCAGGACCACGCCTCAACCGCCCTCGCCTCCTCTCCAGCCAATCACAGCTCACTTCTGCCACGCCTCAATTTCCCAGAAGCCTATCCCGGCGACCCAGTTTGCCCCGAATACTCGAACCCACCCTCCCAACCCATATCTGTTCGTCTTCCAGACATTAGACGTGTACGAGGGGAGGTCCCGTTCTGCTGGGCCATGTGAAGATTGAGACTGAACTCCCACCCTGAGTCTCAGCCCTGTCGACCTGCCTTGTCTCGATATGATAAACGCTTTTCGCTTCGCACATGTGTTGTTGGTGTGGTCCTTGCTAGTGAAAGGTCCTATATTACGTCAAGTTTAATATGGTTAGTTTTTGGCTGTTATAATGTTGTAACCTTGCCAAAAACATCCCTGGATTTGTGGTGTTGTTTGAATAATAATTATTAGTCTGTCTACATCTCCAGCGCTCAAAATGCTCTGCTCCCCCTTGTGATGAGTTTTCATGTTAAGAGCTCCTTTTACCTTTAGTTCAAGCAACGCCAGGGCTGAAATTATCCAAATGATTATAGTGAAATTGAATTGAGTTTAAAAACACAGTAGAGTGTTTCCTGTATTATCACAGGACATCACATGACGGCACAAGACGGAGTGTTTTCTGTTTGAGAGCCTAAATATACAGGGTTTGGGTTGTTAAGTCGGTGTGAATGAAACAAAACACAACTCCAGGTACGTTTGTGATGAGGAAACAACATTAAAAACACTGATCAGAAAATAGCATAAAATAGGCCATTTAAAACAATACGCAAAGCTTGAAAATTGACCTGAATTCAACCCACGGATATGGCACTATCAGCGCTGTCCCTTTTGGCTCTGGTTCAGATTCCTTGTTCCTGTGTTATCTCTCCTCGGGCCTCCACCCACAGATACCTTCACCAACCATTATCTCCTATTGTCACGAAGCAAGTCACGCCATTGTTCCTCCTCGCTCCTCTTTCTTCATCTTGTCTTCGCGATCCCTGGGGGCTTTATGGCCGTGACCGTAAAAGCAGCTGTAACTTCAAAATGTGGTGCCAAGCCTGCCTCTCCTACACACACACACATCTCCTCTTCTGTGTTTTCAAAGGGGCAGTTGTCGTAAATTTAAGTTTTCAGGACAGGCGCTCTTAACCCCCCTGACCCCAAACAAAGGCCCACTCCTGCGTCTCAAACATACACAGATACTTGTATGTCCTATTTGCTGGTGGTTCACAGGGAAGGGCCTGAGTAAATGTAGACCGTGAGTGTGAAAGGGTTAGTGCCGCTGTAAATGTGAAATGCTGTTCTGAGTAAAATTATGTCAACAGCAGAGAGACAAAAAAAGACCTGTTTGGGAATAAAGGTCTTAACGCACTGACTGGGCAACGTAAATAGAGAAAAGATGTCTTAAAACTAAATGAGGGTTTGACATACCAGGGTGTAGTCACAGAGGGTCAGAGCCTGGGGTATAGCACATTAGAGACAGACTGATATGTACATTTGTACTTTTTAGAGTATCAGCTATCAGCCTTAAAACTAAGTGGAGTTTTTTTCTCAAATAAATGCAAATTACCCAGCTTGGTGTGCGTAATTGCCCTTGCTCTTTTGATTTGAAAGGTTTATTTCATTCAAAATGAACAAATACAAATATAATAAACACCACAGAAATGGGTTACAAGTGCTGTGGCTCTGGCCCTGCACTTTACAGGAGCTGTTTCCATGACTGGCACCAGAAATGTAATGGGGCAATTGCACTTTTTTGTTTTGTTTTTAGGGCAATAAGGATATTTTTAGTTCACTTGATATTTTACATTTTTGTAGCCGAGGCCCTAAATTAAGCATTTTTATGTCCAAAAAGTTGTTTATACATGTTTGCTGTGTGTTTTGTATAAAAGAGTGAATTTTATTTTCAGTTTTTTTTTCCATCTCTATTTCTGGTCCTGTAGCTTTTATTACAGCCTCATGACACAACTACAGCAGCAGATTGTGAAATGACAGGTTGGACTGAACAAAAGGAGGTAGAACACTTCATTAGGTAAAAGGGGCAGTTTTAAAAGCAAAATTAAGAAAAAAATCCAGGCGAGGAGAAATGTACTAAAATTGCCCTTAGGTCTTATTTTTGCTAAAACATTAACACTTGTTTTCCCAATTAGCCATTTTTTAGATTTCAAATGTTACTTCCTGGATGGAAATCATGAAGTCACAATAAGGAATCTCATAACTGTTACTTACTACTACCTACTCCTCTAATATACACAAAAATATTATCTGACAAATACAAATCTAAGAAAACACCTTAACTTTGTTGAGATCATGTTTAAAGGTCTTGTATCACACAAAATTGACTCTTGTGATCTTTAAACCAGGTTATAATGTTGTTACCTCCTCAAAAACATACCTGGAGTTGTTTTGTTTCGCTCACACATGTTTGAGTAACCCTTATTACTCTCTACATCTCTAAAGCTCAAAATGCTCTGTTCCTGTTGTAGCAGTAGTTTTCATGCTATCAGGTATCTTTGACTTTTTGTTCAGACGGGTAATTCCAGGTCTGAAATCAGCCAATTGATTCGAGTGAAGAGATTAAACAAGATTAAAACATAGATTAAAGAATATCATAATACGGGCCGTTTAAGAGATACTGCACAAACATGACTACACACTTCTTGTATCCGGTTTGTTATAAAACGAGTTTGTGAACAGGTGACAGGTGAAAGAGCGCTTCACTGGGTCACAAAACAGTCCAAAAATAGCAATACAGGTGCTCTATGTGTAATCTAAACAAGAAATAGCCTTTACTGGAAAGTGTAAAAAATGTAAAGTGTGTGTTTGTACCTTCCTACTTTTTTACGCTTTCCAGTAAGGGTTATTTCTTGTTTAGATTTCAAGTTTGTGAATGAATTTGTAGTTATTTCAAATCCTATATCTAGCAACTGCGTCACAGAAAAGTACAGTAAATGGACAGTTAGTGAGCAATGTACAAATGATGTAATATGTAATATTGTAATGGGCTGGTGACCAGAAGATTAGAATTCGGTTAAAGGAGGGAGTGGCAGGAGACTGAAATTGATTTGGTTTGGGACCATATATTGTGGAAATAATTACAGTGGTAGACATATAACATTAACCCAACAGTGTAAAAAAAAGGCAAAGTGAATGGCCATTCAAATATACACATAAGCGCTTCCAAGTTCAGGATTAGAAAAAGTTCAGAAGAACAATACAACAATGCATAATTATTAATGCCATGACATATCAAGAGTTCAGCAATGGTTAATTGCAATATCGAGAGTCCAGCAATGACTGATTGCACCACAGAAAAAACAAAAGACCCAACACGCCCACAGTTCAACAGAATCCAGAGGAAGGTAAGTGCACTGGGCGTTGTGTGAGATGAATTGAGTGGAACAGTTCAGTGGGTGATGGTTGTGAGCGTAAGTGGGGTGAGAGTTTTAACTGGGCTACTAAGAGCCCCCTACCGGCCCGGCGGAAAGATGCGGCTCTTCGACACGCTCTGTGACTCTGTAGGTTCAGGTTCCTGGGTTTTAACTCGCCATCCTGGACCTGGCCTGGATAACAGGACCAAAGTCTCAATATATCAAATGTTAACATTATCCCCATAACATAGTCATATCTCATCATTTTCAGTGTGCATACAATTCATAAAATATAGTACTAATTGCACTATAATTAAATTCAATACAACAACTCATCAATAGAAAATATCACAATATAAACCAGTATTCACAAGTCATAAAGTGCTAAAATATTAGCTGTGCTAACTTGTTAGCTGTCCTAGTTAGCTTATTCGTTGTCATCAAAATACATTTCAAGTCAAAAGTGCTAAGCTAAAGTGATTCAGGTATCAATACATTCATTGAGAATCATCAGTTAGCAAAAAGCACTTAAAAGGCATAAAACAATTAATGACACAAATGTTCCCTAGAATACATGCACAAACATTTGGCTCTTAGTCTGTTTATATAATTGTTTAGTTTTGACTGAAACAGGCAGAAAGTTTGCTGCAAAGGTGTGCTAACCGCGCCCATATTAATGAATGGCGGCGGCTAAGCTACATTAGCATAACAATGAACTGGCTCACCTGATTCCACCAATAACACATGCTACGTGGCGGCACGGTGGCTGAGTGGCAACACTCAGGCCTCACAGCAAGAAGGTTGCGGGTTCGATCCCGGGTCGCCCGGGCCTTTCTGTGTGGAGTTTGCATGTTCTCCCGTGTCTGGATGGGTTTCCTCCGGGCACTCCGGTTTCCCCCATCAACCCAAAAAACATGCACTGTAGATGTGAAAGTTGTGTGAGTGAGTGTTGGTGGTGGTCGGAGGGACCGTTGGCGCCGCTTGGCTTGGCAGCCGCGCCTCCGTCAGTCTGCCCCAGGGCAACTGTGGCTATAACAGTAGCTTACCACCACCGGGTATGGAGTGAATGAAGAATGCTCTGTAAAATGCTGTGTAAAGCACTTTGGGGACATGTGTCTGTGTAAAGCGCTATATAAATAAACCTTACCTTACCTTACCTACGTCAACAATCACGTTCTGTTTCTGGATCGGATAGAGGCTCCTACAACATAACACGCGCTACAATAAACATCCAGCGGAATTAAACAGTTAAATTACGAAAATAATTGAAAACAGACCTGCGACTCGTCTCTCAGTTTGATTCCCCACCGAATCTACAGAGTCACAGCACCATAATACATGTACGCGATTGGCCGCGCCTTGTCACGTGATGCCGGAGTCACAAAATGAAGGACCGTGATTGGCCGAACGCCCCACGTGACTAAATGGCGTCACCGCAGCGGGAACCAAGGTGACTAGCAATGCAAAAAACACAAAGGGCAAGGCAGGCAAAACAAAGCCAGCATTTTCCACCTGGTTTACCTATAACTTTAGGAAAATAATCAAAATTGGCCTTTCATATCAATCTACAAATAATCGATTTCTCTTCTCAGTATCAGCCATTAAACAGCTCTATCTTACATTTGTTAAATTACAGGCGCTTTTATAGCTCAGAATTACCTGGAAAAACAGGGATTCTGACTATGAGCGGGGTCGCCTCTCCACAGCTCTGTCCTGTGACTTGGTCTAGTTTGGTCTCCATGAGGATAGAAAGGTTTAATGCCATACTGTGAAACATTCCAGACAAAGCAATAACATCTCCACAGAGAAAAGCACACAGAAAGCACAATGCACCTTTAAAGAAAACTATAACAACCAAAATAATGGATGAGTCGACATTTAAACAACACTAAACTACACAACAGAAACACTGGTGGGAAATAGGTCTATATATTGTTTTGAATTTGCTGTTTGAAAACTGAAAAACGATTTGCTGTTGAACACTGAAAGAAAAACAGCATCAGCATCATTAACTTTAGCAAAAAACATAGATGGAATAGGAACAAAACATTATATAGTGCAATAAAATGTTGCAGACAAAACAAAAAAATACCTTTTGAACAACATATCATTAAGACTGTGGAGTAATTTTCCCATTAAACTTGAAACTTTACACTTTGGAGACAATGTAAAGTTAACAAAGTCACAATTGAAACAAGGAAACAAAGTAGATTTGTTTCGAAGAACATCACAGCAGAGCAAATTCATTACCAGAGACAACAGCTCCGGCTCTGCTTTGTCATGAAAAGATAAACATGGGTTTGTTAACAAGCTGCAACGTGTGAACTGTGAAGAGACCACATTAAATTATAGCAAGAGATAAACAAACTTGTGTTCTCAGTGCTTCAGCTAAATATGGATAATTAACTGTGAGCCACATAACCTTTCTGTCTACAGTCTCCATAGAGATGTAATGTAATGTAATGTGCCTGGAATGTTCCGCAGTGTATTACACTATTGGTAGTCATGGTCCCAAATGGGCAGCAAGGGCCAGATTTCCCTGTTGATCGCACTGTACTTTGCTGTGAAAACGTAAACTCACAAATGTTGAACCTGGTATTTCATTTACTGACTGAACTCAAGCACTCTCAGTATTACAACATAATTTTACATTTAAAAAAATAATAACTTCAGCTTCCCCAAGTCTGTTTTCAGCCATAATGTGCTTTAAAAATGCTGTGACGTCTTCTGAAACCCAACAATTATTTATCTCCACGGGCAGGTCAGGTCAGATCTGTGGAGCGGTGACACCACACACAGTAAGAATGTGCGTCAAAGGATTCTAGCAAAATAATACAAAAAATATTGAAACTGAATAAATGCTAAATCGATATGTTCAATGCCACACTGTGGACTAGAGATGCACAGATGCTGGTACTGGATATCGGCACTGATATTGACAATTGTGATGGATCAGATATCGGTTCATTTAATATCTCATTTCGGTCAATAAAGTGGTGTAATATGACGACTTACTGACCGATGTTGGCCCAAAACACAGACTATTATCGAACTTTTCAAAGCTGTAGTTATTTGAAATGATGAATAACAATTACAAAACACATGTAGGTCATTTTTAACCCTGCACCAATTGGGTTCAAAGAAAATAAATCATATGTTCAGTTTCTGCCCTAGTATTGGCTGATATCAGGGATTCCAGACAAAGCAATGACCTCTCATGGATCCTGACCTCCCACCAGAAAAGTGACATAGTGCAGCTTTAATGAAACAAGTCCAGTAGATTAAAACTTTCCGAAAGATTCCCCACTACTCCTCAACAAATCACTCGACACAAACCTGTTTCTATGAGCTCCTGTTGCACCTGAGTACTTTTTGTATACCTTGTAAGATCGAGAATAATAAAAAATCTTCTCTAAAACACATTTGATTTGTGAGAGCATCTTTAGAATTGTACAATAACGCTGTAAAGCAGTAAAAACGAGCCACGTCTGACCCACAGGGAGGCTCCAGCGGGTGTGAGGGGGGCCAGCTGGACTGTCTCCACTACATCTGACTCACTATCATCTGTACACATCGTGCTGCTCCCTGTGCGCCCGGAGCATATGTTAACCCACTCCACGGCGCTGTTACTGATAGCGTCCGCCTGACAGGGCCGCCGGGAGCTACGCTAGCCTTATTGTAGCTATTTGTAGCATTTATAAGCTCCCAACAAGAGCCCTGAGTGCAGTAAGTATGAGAGCCTGTGTTTACGAGAGACGCCACGTCCTGACCTATGAGTGACATTTTACACTCATTACTTTTACGCCACCGTCGGATTAACTGTGATGTTGTATTTCTGTGGCTGAGTGCCTGTAAAGCTCAGGGTGAGACAGGGGGCAGAGGGGCAGGGGGCAGAGGGGCAGAGGGGCACAGGGGCAGAGGGGCACAGGGGCAAAGAGATGCAGTGATGAGAAAAATACTTTGAAATTGTAGTTACAGATACTGAGTGCCTATATTCAAATGTATTTTCTAATGTATTCCGATACGTCGCCCAATCAGAGTACTGTATACTGATTACTTAGAATACTTTTACTTCAGGTTATTATAGTGTAAAGATGCAACATACACTGCAAAAAAGTATTGTCTACCATAGTTAAACTGACTTGAATTAAGCAGATTCATCTTAAAGATCAATTTTAAGATTTTTTTACTTAATAAAATGAGATTTTTAAAAACTTGTTTCAAGATATTTCATCCTGATTTATCTTATCTCGATATTACAACTTATTCTAAGCACTTTTTATATTAACTCAGTCCAGGTTAAGCCTCTTTAACTTCCTTCTCAAACCAATAAGGTGAAAAATCTTGCCATAAATACTTGAAACTCGTGTTTTCTGCTTAGAACAAGATTCGTATTTCGTCTTGTTTTAAGAAAACTTGGTAAGTGAAAATTTCTTCCTGCATTGGTGGATAATTTCACCCAAAATAGGGCATTTTTACCTCAAAATTTGTATTTTTTTCCTTATTTTTGGATAGGCCTTTTTTGCGGTGTAGTATTAAAAACAGCTTTATTTTTGTTTCACTCTTTTTCGAGCAGCTCCTCACACTCACACATGACTCACTACCAGAGCAGTTATCGACTTTCTCACTGATTCTGTGCAGTTTGAAGCTGAAATTACCTGATCAAACACCACAATGGTACTGATTTTAGAAAAGCAACCATATTTTGATTACAACTAAGTGAAAAAGTAACTGTACCTGGATAGATTTACTCAAAATGAGTATAGAAAACCTTCTCGGCACATGCATTCAGTTACTTCACACTACAGAGGGGAAGAGGGGAACATCTCAGTTTTAGGGTCAGTGTCAAAGGTCGAGCTCCAGATAAGACTTAGAGTAATCTATGTTTGGACGTAAAATGATTAAAGATCAGCTTTTAACTAAATGAAATGCCCCCTCCCAAAATCTTTATTGTCTCTTTTTGTCCTCCATATGAAGCCTTATTCAGTGCAGGTAAGTCAGGTTTGAACTGACTTGATTCAAGATAAAAAACAAACAAAAAAACCCGCCTAATTTATGTTGGACACATCTGAAAGTTGCTCTGTTAGACTCTTATTTATTCACTCTACCTTCTACACAGGCTATTGTTTCTACTCATTTTCAATCCCAAACTTCTTCTTGAAATGACTTTATTACATTTTTGTGCGTGAACTCAGGCGCCAGTGGAAAAATGTGTACGATATTGGAACATTCAACTTGAAAACTAGAACAAAACCCCAAATCTGAGCTCTTAACAGTAACAGTAGCAGCAGCACAATAGCATTGGCAGATGTCTGTGCAGGAGCGGGGCCCACGGCTAAAAAGCTTTGGCACAGTGTCTAAACGCACTGCGCTGAAGTGTGTGTGAACCCGGGTGAAGGCGGGGGCAGCGGGGCCATGCGGTGGGCCGGGGGTCACCTCTGTTTAGTGCATGTGTCAAAAGCCCTGGCTCCTGCTCCAAGTGCATTTTGGGACGCTGCCATCGTGACCACAGCCAGAGAGGGGTCATCCGTCTGGGTCCAAGTCATGCTCCAGCTTCCTGTTTGTGTTTGGAACCTTTTGGCTCCTCTGCTCCTGTGCGAAAAGGCTTCATTTGTCATCGTCCTGCGGCGTTACGGCTCCTGAGAGGACTGAAAACATGTACTCGAGTAAAAGTACAGGTATGGGTAATATTGTACTCAGTTACAAGTGCTGCTTCCACATTTGTACTTAAATAAAGGTAAAAAAAAGTACATGTGCCAAATACTGGTTACTTTGGAAACACTTTATAATAAGGCGCCATAATAAACAGCAAACTGATCATTACCCACACTGCAAAAAAGGATTTTCTAGCAGAGTTAAACTGACTTGAATTAAGCAGATTCATCTTAAAAGATCAATTTTAAGATTTTTTTTACTCAATGAGAGATGATTTTTTTAAACTTATTTCATGATATTCCATCCTGATTTATCTTATCTCGATATTACAACTTATTCTAAGCACTTTTTATATTAACTCAGTCCAGGTTAAGCCTCTTTAACTTCCTTCTCAAACCAATAAGGGGAAAAATCTTCCCATAAATACTTGAAACTCGTGTTTTCTGCTTAGAACAAGATTCATATTTCGTCTTGTTTTAAGAAAACTTGGTAAGTGAAAATTTCTTACTGCACTGGCAGAAAATGTCACTTAAAATAGGACATTTTTACCCCCAAACTGGTATTTTTTTCTTATTTTTGCTAGGCCTTTTTGCAGTGTCGGTAATAAATCTGAAAATAAGGTGAATAACCTGATAGAAGTTTTAAATTCTTGGCCATATCAGAGAAATTTGAGCTGTGTTTACAGATTTAGTCAAAAAAAATAGAAAAGCCCAAAGTTTCGGAGCAGATTTGTGCCTTTCTGCGTGTGGATGAGACGTGAGCGGCTCAGTTCGTGTCTCCATGTGTTTTGAGGGTTCGGGGTGAGTGGGTGATGCTGTGGGTGACGACAGGCCCGGGGTGAGTGGGTGATGCTGTGGGTGATGCTGTGGGTGACGACAGGCCCGGGGTGAGGTGGGTTTGCTCCAAATGTTTTTTATAGTGACCAGAGTTTGGAAAAAGAGCGACAGAGACGGAGGAACAGGAGGGAGGGAGGGAGAGAGAGGGAGAGAAAAAGAGACAGAGGGAGGGAGACAGAGAGAGAAAGAGAGACACAGGAGATGGGATAGAGAGAGAGAAAGGAGGGAGGAAGAGAGACGGGATGGAGAGAGAGCACTTTGAGATTTGCTGTCAAAATGTATTATTATTATTATTAGAGAGAGACAGAGGAAGGGAGAGAGGGGGATGGAGAGAGAGAGACAGAGGAAGGGAGATGGAGAGAGAGAGAGAAAAAGGATAGAGGAGAAAGAGGGAGACAGAGAGAGGAAAGAGAGACAGAGGAGATGGAGAGAGACAAAGAGAGAGAAAAAGGAAGGAGGGAGAGGAGCTGGAGAGAGAGGTAGAGACAAAAAGAGAGAGAAGGAGAAAGAGAAAGAGGGAAGGGGGGAGATGGGGCAAGAGAGAGCGAGGAGAGAATCAGAATCAGAATCAGAATCAGAAAACTTTATTGATCCCAGAGGGCAATTCGTTTGGAGCTTTCACAGAGCAGTTCTCACTTCTCACCCGCACAAACACACAGAGAGAAAGAGAGGGTGAAAGAAAGAGAGGGAGAGAGAGAAATTGGGAAGAGACAGAGAGAGGGTGAGAGAGGGGATGGAGAGAGTGGGAGAAAGTGAGACAGAAAGAGGGAGGGAGAGGGAGACAGAGAGAGAAAAAGAGGAAGAGAGAAAGGGAGGGAGGGAAAGAGAGGGTGAAAGAAAGAGGAGAGAGAGAAAATGGGATGAGAAAGAGAAAGGGAGTGAGAGAGGGAGAGAGAAAAAGGAGAGAGGGAGAGAGACAGAAAAGGGGAGAGAGAAGGGAGGGGGGAGAGAGAGATAGAAAAAGGAGGGAGGGAGAGAGAGGGAGACAAAGAGAGGGGAGAGAGAAAGGGACAAAGAAAGAGAAAAAGAGACAGAAGGAGGGAGAGGGAGGGAGACAGAGAGAGAAAGAGGGAAGGGGAGAGGGGGAGAAGCGAGAGCAAGGGTAGAGAAAGAGAGGGTGAAAGAAAGAGAGGATGAGAGAAATTGGGAAGAGACAGAGAGAGGGAGTGAGAGCAAAAAAGGAGGGAGGGAGAGGGGATGGAGAGAGTGGGAGAAAGTGAGACAGAAGGAGGGAGAGAGAGGGAAACAGAGAGAGAGAGAGAGAAAATGAGGGAGAGAAAGGGAGGTAAAGAGAGAGAAAGAGAGGGTGAAGGAAAGAGGGGAGAGAGAAATTAGGAAGAGAAAGAGAAAGGGAGTAAGGGAGGAAGAGAAAGAGAGGGAGAAAGAAAAAAGAGGGATGGAGAGAAAGAAGAGAGAGAGAGAGAGAGAGCGGGAGAGTCTGACTGCTGGGACCCCTGCTCTCTCGCCCCCTCACACTCGTCTCTCGGCAGGTGGACACAAACGGAGCCGTGTTTTCGAATCAAAAACAGATTTTCACTTTCTCCCTCGTAAATTCTGCCGCTACATTTCCCCTCATAAAACTCTAAAGTCCCACGAGCGTTTGTGGCGTTCGAGTGTCTGGTCAACAAACACGTCACAGTATAATTTCCTGCCTTTTTCAAAACAGAATCAGGGTGAAAACACCAAAAGAAATGTCAGAGTTGGATTTTGTAAGTGGCAGTAAACAACAGTGGTTATATTTCTGTCACTGTTTTCATTGGTTCACTGGGCAAACGTAAGAGTTCAAAACGAGTCCAGTGCAGATTTCTGAACAGAGTTTGGCTTTTGGGGAGTAACAGCGTCTTATGGAAATGAAGTACAGTGAAGTCTGGTTCATCGCGGGGGTTAAATCCCAAAAAGAACCTGCGACACGTGAAATCAGCTTTATTTTTCACAATGATTCTACAATACAAACTGAACTGTAGATGAAACCAAAGATCAAAACCTGTTTTCAGGCCCAAGCATTTGTTTAAGAAATAAAAATATAAACCTTTTCTTACAAATAACTCTGATAGTTTTTAAAAATACTGTAAAACAATCATTTGAATACTGAATAGTAGTTTGGACATTGTGCCTCGTGTATTTCTCAGTCCCTCTGACTGAGCCTCTTCGTCCAGACTCCTGCAGCGTCTGTTTCTGTGCTGGAGTCTTTTTTGCATAACGTTGGTCCAGCGTAAAGTTCTTTTTCCTGCAGTCATTAATCCAAATCTGAAGCGACTCCATCCTCACTCTGGTCTTGTTGGACAGTCACAGCCCTGTTTCCCTCCTTGTTAAAACTTACTGCTGCTGTCGTCCTTATGTTATTTTCCTTCTTCTTCATGAAACGAACCAAAGATTCATTTATTATGTAATTTATTCTGTAAAGGCGCCTGCAGCCGCAGAGCTTCTGCCTTCAGCAGGTCCAGAAGTTTCTCTTTCTCTGATAGTTTCATCTTCCTCGGCCTTTTGCCTTTGTCGTGCAGAACGTTTCCTCCACATTGTGGTTTTGTCATGGAGAAAATTTGCAAAGGTAAATTTGTCGGGCTGAACAGAGACGAGGCACAGAAACTGTGGACACTGGTCTGAGTGAAAGACCAAAGTGACTTTTTCACTTCTAGACGACGTCAGCCTCAGGATTCAGAAATACAAAGAAAACATTAAAAAATCTGTGAAACAGCGAAGCCGCGAAAGGTGAACCGCGTTATAGTTTCACTGTATAAACACTATTTCTTAACATTTCAGCAGTGGTGGAAGGAGACGAAGCACAAAGGAAAAAGTACAATACTCAAGTACAAATATTCGGTATCTGTACTTTACAGTGGATACTTTTTACTTTTACTCCACTACAGTTGAGAGTGTGTATCTGTACTTTCTGCTCCACTACGCTTTAGATCGAGACTGAAAAGTAAAAAGGACTTTTCTTTATGTGTTGAGACCTGCTGAAATGACCCAGAGCTGAGTTAACGTCCGAACTTTGAGCAAAACAAATACACAAAAGCGGTTTGAAAATTAAGAAATCGTTGAATCACTTAAACTCTGCTGAATCACCACATTTCATCTTTTAAATGTTCTAAAAATTTCTACAAAATAGTTTTACTTTTTACCCTTAAAGTGCATTTTTAAACAGGCACTTTGCTACTTTTACTTAAGTAGATTTTTGGGTCATACTTTTACTCTTACTTGAGTAACTTTGTACCTTTGTATCTATACTTTTATTCATCCACCACTGCATTTTCTCTGTTTCTGTGACTGTTGTGATCCGACTGTTAAATAAAACATAAATATGTCAAATACTCTGTGACTTCTTTGTTAGGAAATACAAAGTGATTTTGTATTTTTCCCTTGAGAAAGTCACGACTCAGTGATGTCGGATGTTTTCACATGAAAACAAATGAACAGGGCTTATCACTCTGTGAAGCAAGAAAGAAGAAATAATCCAACACAACAACAGAAAAAAAACGTTTCTCTTTCAACTCTCTGTGACCTGTGAGCTGTGAGCTTAAATGGCCCAAATCACTCTATTTTCTGATCTGTTATAATGTTGTTTCCTCATCAAAAACCTGGAGTTGTGTTTATGTTTAACACATAAATCCTGCATATTTAGGCTGAGTTGAAACCCTCCTCCACGTCTTTATCACCTCTCGCCTCGACTAATGCAATATCCTGCTCTACGGATCACCCAGACTCCTCAGCAAACTCCAGTGTATTCAGAACTGCCCCTGAAAAAATATATCCCCCCCGTCCTCAGAGATCTTCCCCCCAGGACTAAACACAAGACCTGGGGGGACAGGGCAGGCCCGGCCCTAACCATTTTGACACCCTAGGCAAGATTTCAGGTGGCGCCCCTTGGATTGCAAAAAAAAAAATTTAAAAAAATACTGCCAGAGTCCAGATACTCACAAGAAATCAAACAGTTCATAGTGACGATGTTTTAGACCAGGGGGGGGCAAACTTTTTGGCTCGAGGGCCACAAAGGGTTCTAAAATTTGATGTTTGGGCCGGACCAGGAGCAGATGGATGGAGTGTTCTAGTCTGACTACGTCAACCCAGCAAATAAGACGAAAATAACTCACAGGATCCAACAATTTACATGTGACATATTCAAACATCTCAGTTCAACATGTGCACCATATATCAGCCGATGATTTTCCACTTCAAAAATTAACATTTTTCGTTTCAGAAGTTTTGACTTCCGTTTGATTGTGACACATTTGATAATTCTGTTGACAGTGTTGGGAAGGTTACTTTAAACTGTATTCCCTACAGATTACAGATTACAGACCCCAAAATGTAGTTTGTAATGTAATCCATTAAATTACTTAAATAAGTAACTGGATTACTTGATATTGTCATGTTTTTTAAAACTACATGAATGTAGCAACCACCTCCTGCAAATTCTTGTTTGGTTTTAGACCTGGTTTTAGTCCTGGTTTAGACCTGGTTTTAGACCTTGATTAGACCTGGTTTAGATCTGGTTTTAGTCCTGGTTTAGACCTGGTTTTAATCCTGGTTTAGACCTGGTTTTAGTCCTGATTTAATGCTTGTTTACACATGGTGTAGACCTGCTTTAGACCTGGCTTAGTCCTGGTGTTAGTTCTGGTTTAGAGGTGCACAGGAGAATGTGAGGTCCACGCAGCGTATGCAACAAGACACAGTCCACGCGCGGTGTCCACACCGAACAAGAGGAAATGTGGCACCGTGCGGGAGCAGGTGCAGTGTGCGCGGCACACTAGATATATACTTGGCCGCAGTGCTTTATGGGAAGGTTTTCGGACCATGAGTGAGGAAGTCGTGTTCAAGATATAGTTCTACCCCCGGGCACCGTGCCATGGGCCATTTGGATAATTTGGATTTATGTGTCAATGTATCTAGAGTGCTCCATCTATTGGGAAATCCCAGAATTGCAGGGAAAATAAAACTAATAAATTTTATTGCAGTTCATTCATGTTTGGCGGGCCAGATTAAAAAGGTTAACGGGCTGTATGTGGCCCCCGGGCCGTAGTTTGCCCACCCCTGTTTTAGACAGTGGAGGATTTTATCCCCCATCGCCGATTTTTGCGCTCGGCGCCCCCTAGTGGAGCGGCGGCGCCCTTAGCATTTGCCTATGTTGCCTAATGGGGGGGCCGGCCCTGGGACAGGGTCTTCTCCACTGCTGCCCCCACCCTCTGAACTCCTGCCCAAACACATCAGAGCCTCATCCACACTCCACACGTTTAAAAAAGCCTTGAAAACCACCTTTAAAACCACCTTTAAAACCACCTTTAAAACCACCTTTAAAACCACCTTTAAATCCACCTTTCATTAACTCTCTCATTTCTTTTGTTGCCTTTGTCTCTTCTCTGTAAAGTGTTTTCAGTATCTTGAAAAGCTCTGCACAGGTGTTATCAGGCCCGAGCGCCAAGGCGTGGGGACTACTGTGATTGTTCAGCAGTGCAAAGCCCCGTGGCACTTATGTCATCGACTGGTGCCCGCTGACATGGCACAGTGACATTGTAATTGTAACAGTTCATCCCCAAATGTTGTGCACAGTGTCATGTGCGCCCGCAAAAAAGAGCGTGAAGCGCTCCCCCCCTTATCAAACACTCAGTGCCGCTCATCAGAGACGCTCATGGCCTCAGTAGTACAGACTGGCACTGCCCGTAACTGTCCTCATGGCATCAGTAGTACAGACTGGCACTGCCCGTAACTGTCCTCATGGCATCAGTAGTACAGACTGGCACTGCCCGTAACTGTCCTCATGGCATCAGTAGTACAGACTGGCACTGCCCGTAACTCTCATCGGTAACTTTAGTAAACTCCAAAAACGTGCATTGGGCATGTGAGAAATCAAAAAAATGAACTTTGTCGTAGACAAACAAAATTCAGGTGGTGCATAGGCCATGTCGTTCCAAACAAAAAAAGTATATTATGCCGTTGCTAGGCAACCAACAGGAAGTCAGCCATATTGGACTGACCTGGCGGCGAAGGCACAATCTCCTGTTGTCAAACTTTAACAAACTCGTCCTGGGGTTTTTGACGTAGCCTCACCAGATCTCGACAAGTGGGACATTAAAAGTTGTTAAAAGTTTTTTTTAAAAATCAAACGGTCCAAATTTTGGGTTTGTTTTGCCGCTCGCCATCAAACTTCAACGAGTGATAATTCACACAAACTTCAGCCAATTTCACTCAAACTTTAGGCGTTGGTGGACACCCCGACCCTGAACAGATTTATATAAGAAAATCTTAAATGGGCGCAATAGCGCCCCCTAGGGAATTTGTATGGAACGATAAGAGTTTACTTTGTCGTAGACATAGAATTTGGTACACACATTCGTGACAGAGTCTTGATGAAAAAGTCAGTGACGCCCACACACCATCTCCCATCATGTTGCCATGGCAACTAGGCCAAAAATCTGCCATTGACCTCTTGACAACATAATGATTTTTGCAGTCTCCATGCAAAACTGACCGAGATAAGATGATAAGTTCTGTTCTGATAAATGAATGCAATGTCACAGTAGCAGCTCTATAAAGTTGCACAAGTCCATTGAAATGCAGGGTGGGCTCCTCTCTGTTTGTGTCTCTGGAGAAGTGAAACCTCTCACCTTTCAGTTAAAAGTGTTGGCTGGCTCAGACACTGAATTACTGAACGATCATTATTATGGATCTTGTGAGTGACTTAAGCTACTGTTCTGTCCTCAGAGCATCCTCTCCTACTCAACATATAATATAAGAATGGAGCAGCTGAAATAATGGTGGCAATTTTCTCTGCACTTCATGTGGTATAGACTTCTTCTTAGTGAGAATTTGAATTTGTATGGACGTTTGATTGAACACACTTTTGAATGATTACTGACTTGACAGCTGAATGCAAGTATCAGAAAATTCTACTGCATTGTATTGAAAGATGATGAGAGATGAGAGACTTTACAAGAACTCATCCTTATGTAACAGATGACCCTATGTCCTGTCAATCATTATTCAATCAGTCACTGTTTTTCTTGACAATGGGGTCATATTAGCATCATCATTCCGTATTATTTTGTTAGGTTTGATTTAGGCCTGAGGATGGCATATGTAGATGGGAGACACATGATGTCTGAGGCCTCCATTTCTGTTCAAGGATGGATTGTCTTTCTTAACAAATACTAATATAGCCCCACACTCAGTGCAATTCAATAGGCTTAGCTCACAAATAGAAACGGTAAACAAGTAGGTTAGTTTCAGAGTAATTTCAGTGTAGTTAGAACCTCCCTTCAAACAGATATAAGGCAGTGTCCATTAGAACTGAAGAAGCAGCTGCAAAACGTATTCAACCAAAATAAACTTGAGGGATTTTACAGACATACCTGTTATTAACACTTATATTTTTACTCTTTATTATAATATATTGTGACGTGTGAGCTACTGCGTCCAAATCATTTCCTTTGTGGATCAATACAGTGTCTAAGTCTAATAGTTCACGCTGAACTCTCTAAAATCCCGTGGAAGGAATTGGAGTTACGTTTAGTTTAACTTTTTATTAGTTTTACTTGCCCCTGAAAAGTTATATTGTGTCATTTTTGTTGTATATTTATTGAATTAGCATTTTTCCCATTGCTTTTATTCATTAAAAGTGCATTGTTTAACTTTTCTGGTGGAGGAACATTTTCTGGTAAATGTTTTTTCTCCATGGAGATGTTGTTGCTTTGTCTGGAATGTTACACAGTGGGGCTTTAAACCTTCCTATCTTCATAGAGACCAAACCAGACCAAGTTACAGGTCAGATCTGTGGAGGGGGCGACCCCGCCCACAGTCAGAATGCCTGTTTTTCTAGGTATTTCTGAGCTATAAAAGCACCTATAACTGAATAAATGTAAGGTAGAGCTGTTTAATGTCACACTGTGGAACATTCCAGACAAAGCGATAACATCACCATGGAGACGAGCACGAGAAAAGTTGCGAAATACACCTTTAAATTCATATTATTTCAACAGAACTTGTGTAGCCTGTGAGAAAATTGCCCTGCAGTAAAAAAGCGTCTAATGTTTGGACGTCGTTTCTGAAATCAAAAGCACATGTACGTCAGATCACATGTTCGAGTTATGTAAAAGCAGCGGGTTAAGTGCAGACTAGAGCTCACTTACAGTTATAGGTTTGCCATGAAGGATTAAAACAGAACTGCATGTTTACTGTACATGGTCTATAAATACCACATGGCCTGAGCTGACTCCTCTTGTGTCTGCTATAGATTAGAGCACAAAGACTGGACCCATATTACACCATTCTGATCTACGTTATAATGTTTTTCTTCATCAAAAACCGACCTGGAGTTGTGTTTTGTTTCGTTCGCACATGTTTAACACACAGACCCTTTATTTAGGCTGAGTTCTTCTCTCAAATGGACACTTGTTACACTTTGTGACGTTGCGTGGTAATAAAAAGTGTTTTCAAACTCCACACGCCTTCAGTAAAATCGTTTGGATGATTTCAGTTCCGCTTCGAGACGTCACACGGTGGAGCAGAGCATTTTGAGCTTTGGAGACGTAGACAGATAAAAAATAAAGGGTTATTCAAGCATGTGTGACGGGCACAAAACACAACTTCATGTATGTTTTTGAGGCGGTGACAACATTATAACATGGCTTAAAGCTCATAAGAATCCACTTTGTGTAATATGGGCCCTTTGATTTCAGAGATTTTATAATTTTTTGGGGGGGTCGGATAATTACAAAGGCGAATGATGAACTATTTCACATGTGGTTACACGAGCAGCAGACAGAGGGAAGTCTTTGGTCCATGTGCCAAAAGTGGAGCGCTTTCTGGTAAATAACAGGTTGGCTTTCATCGGCTGCTCTTGTAACAGCTTGCAGACATTCGCGGGGGGCTGACGTCGCAGGGTTTGATACCAGACTCAACCAGAAGGCGCAGGGGGAAAAAAAAAAGTGCCAGTTCGTGTGTGTTCAGAAAGGACGTGGAGATTCTGAAACCATTTAATGATACCTTTAGTTGGGCTTAAGCTTTGTTTGAAAGAGAATGAGAACGGCCAGCCTTTTAAACCCAGTACAAAGGGACACAATGAATAAACTCAAAAAAGCATATTCTTACCAGTGTTTAACTCTGGATGGAGAAAATTGTGGATTTAACATATTAAATTAGATGTGAGATTTGTCTTTTTGAGCATAATAAATGGTCATATTTCATACCATATCCCATATAACTGTACAACTCACCCTTATGTAACAGAACCTTATGGCCTGTCATTCACCATATTATCTTTGCACTTATAACCTCTTGTATATTGGTATTACTTTCTTATTTTCTGTTTTATTTTTAATTGTACATATACATTTATATAATTATGCCTTAATTGACGCCAGTCTCTTGCTATTTTTTCCTACTTATTTAGAATTCAGTGTTATATATATATAAAGTAAACTTTATATATATAAATAAAGTTTACTTAGTAGTAGTAGTAATAGTAGTAGTAGTAGGAGTAGTAGTAATAGTAGTAGTAGTAGGAGTAGTAGTAGTAATAGGAGTAGTAGTAGTAGTAATAGGAGTAGTAGTAGTAGTAATAGGAGTAGTAGTAGTAATAGGAGTAGTAGTAGTAGTCGTAGTAATAGTAGTAGTAGTAGTAGTAGTAGGAGTAGGAGTAGTAATAGGAGTAGCAGTAGTAGTAGTACTAGTAGTAGTAGTAGTAGTAGTAGGAGTAGTAATAGTAGTAGTAGTAGTAGTAGTAATAGGAGTCGTAGTAGTAGTAGTAATAGTAGTAGTAGTAGTAATAGTAGGAGTAGTAGTAGTAGTAGTAGTAAAAGTAGTAGTAATAGTAGTAGTAGTAGGAGTAGTAGTAATAGTAGTAGTAATAGGAGTAGTAGTAGTAGTAGTAGTAGTAGTAGTATATATAAAGTTTACTTAGTAGTAGTAGTAATAGTAGTAGTAATAGTAGTAGTAGTTGGAGTAGTAGTAATAGTAGTAGTTGGAGTAGTAGTAATAGTAGTATAACATATGTTACTTACTACTTACTTACTTACTTATAATTTACCCTTTTTGCTCTTTGTTATTATAATATATGTGATTTGAGAGCTGCCGTGTCAAGTCATTCCCCTTGTGGATCAATAAAGTTTGTCTAAGTCTAAATCGCTTTTCCACCTTCAAGGCACTCAAAGCTCTTTACATCGAGAAACCGCTCACCCATTCACACACACATTCATACACCAGTGCCCACAGACACTGGGGTGAGGTGTCAATAACAGCGTTCACACAGGCTGCTCAAATAATGATGTTTTTTGTTTTTTATGTTAAGCTACAAAATACTCAAGCAAAAATGTATCAAATGAATTCCTCCATGTGCATCGCCCGACCTTGTGAAAATCTGCATTTCTCAACATGCAACACAAAAGCGAGAATGAAGAAAATAGCCTTGAATTTAATAAGCATCCACGGAACAGCCAGAGGGCACATGTCAGCAAGTGGACAGAGGAATGTACATATTTGGAGATAAAAACCTTACAGACAACAGTCAACAGCATCCCCAGTGTTATTCATGTGAATCATTTGTCACAGCAAAGTACTTTACGCTTAGACTGGTACAGACTGAAAAACTTGCAAAGTATCTGTGTGAAACGGATTAAATCTTGGTTAAACAACTGCCAAAACGGACGCTATTTGGTATGGATAAATCTGCAATAATTTCTTAACTAGCAATAACCCTGATTTAATGTCTAACAAATGTTTCACACACACGATGTAAAAGATATTTCTCAGTGACGCACTGTGTATTTTGCTGGTAGAGGGTGGATTTACTAGAAATGTCCCACAGGATGGCTTTTAACTCATTTGAACATCCAGGAGACAAACGGGTAAATAACTGCAACTGAATAATGCAAGATACACATGTTTAGTGCAGTACTGCGGAACATTCCAAGCAAAGCAATAACTCTATGGAGACAAGCTACCGGCCTACCCTCCGAGAAGTTACATAGTACAACTTTAAAAGGCCCAGACTGCACTATATTCTGATCTATGTTAATAATGTTGTTTCCTCATCCAAAACATCCTTGGAGTTGTGTTTTGTTTCATTCACACATGTTTAAACACTCAAATCCTGCATATTTATGCTGTGTTTTTCTCTCATGTGGAAAAACCTTGTGATGTCATGTGGTGCTCTACTGTGTTTTTAAACTCTTTACACCTTCACTAGAATCATTTGGATAATTCCAGCCCTGGAATTGCCTATCTCTACTGAACTACAGGTAAAATGTAGCTGAAAACTGCTGAAAAGTGCCTCTTCATGACAAGGTGGAACAAAGCATTTTGAACATTGGAGATGTAGACGAACTAATAATAAAATGGTTACTTAAAAAATGTGTGAATGAAGCAAAATACAACTCCAGGGATGTTTTTGAGGACAAAACATTATAACTTAACTAAAAGCTCACAAGAGTCAATTTAGCGTAATACAGGAAATGTCCATATCATTGATTTTATGTCTAGTTGTACTACTTTGAAAGCATTAACAACTGCGGCCTATCTGAGCTGGATACCTGTAAAACAAATGCTCATGAGTTGTATGGTCACGCTTGGTTTACAAAAATATTTCTATTGTTCCATCACATTCATATTTAGTAACAAACATTCTCTGCACAGTATTGTACAAGAGAATTTCCATTTTTTGTCACTCAGTTCTGCAAAAGTGTTCACATCTTTAATCCCTTTTTCCTCAAGTCCTCTTTGGCTTCCTTGATCTGCTCCTGTAGTTCTCTCGCAGCCTCGTCACAGTCATTAAACGTGGCCACCCTGTACCCGACCGTGGCCAGGGAGTAACAGCCGAAAGAGACGAGCAGGTACAGGGGCATGGGCCAGGCCACCTCCCGGTACGTGTCCGGTAATCTGAGCCCCAACAGGTCGAAAGAAACCACCGCCCAGGCTACGAGGACCACCGTGACTCCGACCAGCCACTCCACCAGTTTAGTCATGACGAGAGGTGTGTCCCGGGACCCGATTCGCACCAAAAACACCCTGTGAAAAAAGTAAAAGATGTAAAAACGTGAATGAAGAGCAGAAATACTGAATGAACTGTAGTCATAGGCTAGCTCCGTGGGTTAGCATCGCGTTATAAACAGACTTAGCACGGGAAAAGATGGCTCATAATCGCGCACAAGCGGTAAGAGAAGTTAAGCAAAACGTACAAGCCCACAAAAGTTATAGATTTATTTGCGGAAGCATTAAATAATTAGATTGATGTCCAAATATTTACCTTCTCTCAAACGCCAAATCAGCCTTGCGCCGGCTTATGACGTCACAGCTAGCGGTGCATTATGGGACTCGTAGTCATTGTACTTCGACATGCAAAAAGTGTATTTTTGCCATAGGTTTTCGTTCATATGCCACCGCCCAAAGCAAATAAAATATCGTAGACTTGCTTAATAGCTCTGAATGGGATGAAATCTTATAAATAGATTCTATGCAAAATGTGAATGAAGATTAAACTTATAGGCTTATTTGCTTATATAAAATCTTCAAGCAATATTGTATAAAATTGATGCATTCTTGTGCATCACCATAGACTGTATACATGACCTGAAAATATTTCTTTCTCCTCATGTAACACAAAGTAAAAAGAAGCCAGAAAATGGCCTTGAACTGAATTAACATCTAAGAAACAGCCATGGTCACATCAGAATTACTTTAATGCATTTTAATCTCTAAATAATAACATGACATTTGAGTAAAGCAGCAGTTTGTTAAAAGTGGTCTGATTGTGGGAACCGTTTTGTTCTAACATCTTAAATGGGGCTCCCAGCAGGGCAGTTAACCGCTCTGGACCTTTAAATGCTCCTCTGTGCCATCCTCTGTAATTAGAGAAAACAATTTTGATAATTGAATCACCATTAGCACTTGCTGAAAGCTATCCACTAAAACAAATCTTATTTCAAAGTGAGGAATTCAACAGCAGATTCATTAGGGGCCGGTGTGGTGTGCTTTTTTTAGATCTCCTTGTTCCTTGAGGTGCAGATGGGGGCGCGCCTGTTCGCTCGGGGTGCTGAACTGTCCAGGTGCAGCGTTAAGAGCCCTCCCCAGGGTGAAATCAGCACAGACAGAGATGTAAACATGAGTCACTTTAGCTGCCAGGGAGAGGTCAGAGAAGAGACACTAGATATAAACACCATCACATCCAGCAAACTGAAGATGGGACTATTTTTAGGACAGCTCACTTCATGTTTGGTACATCAAGACAAGTGGTAGCTCCTTTGTAAATATACTGTAAATAAATCTCGTGAGAGAAATTTCTAATATAAACCATTCGAGTGACCACTGAGTGAAATTGACGGGTTTTGTGATGAAAAGTGATGGTTGTAATGCATATGGTAGTGTAGATATATTGGCAAGTACAATTCTCTATGGCCTTGACTGAGCTTTGAGGGATTGCCAGGTATGCTTTTAAAAATGCCCGATTTTAGTTCAATCTATCGACAATATAAATGTACATGAGTAGAATAACAGAATGAAACACTTTAGTACTTTTGCGTTGTACTTTAATTTGCATCTGTAATGAGTTCCAGCTTTCATATATTGAACGATGTTTCAATTTTTGTTTTGATTTATTTATCAAGACAGATCTACTCTGACCAAGAAAAGAAACCAAAACCACCACTGTTGCCGAATCCAATGATCCAGAAAGTTACACCACCAAGTTTCTAAACCATAATCGGTTATTTCAACCATTAAACCATAATGGTTATTTATTAGCTGGTTTCTGCCTCAGTGTCTCCAAAAAGTGTGCAGTGACTCATAAGAGGTTGAAAACACTGCTCTATTGCCTTAGTAATACAAGTAGAGCTTGACTGGGGTCAATTTGCTCCATTATAATGAAGATTTTGTATGCATGAGCGCTGCCTGGAGTGAGTTTTTGTTGTCAGGAAGCCAGAATTAATGTTTTCACAAAAAGGTTTAAATATTTATATAATGATACAGATCTTAAAGGGTTTTGTTCCATTCACACATGTTTAACACACAAATCCTGCACATTTAGAGTTTTTCTCTCAAACAGAAAACACTCTGTTCCACTTTATGATGTCATGTGGTAATTCAAGTGCTCCACTGTGTTTTTAAACTCCACAAAAGAATGATTCGGATTATTTCAGACCTGGCATTTACAGCCTCTGCTAAACAAAAGGTAAAAGAAGCTGTAAGATAATCACATCACAAGGTGGAACAGAGCATTTTGAGCTTTGGGGATGAAGACAGAATAATAATGAAGTGTTACTCAAACCAAAACAAACAAAACAATAAGGTAAGAACATTCTAACATGGCTTAACACTCACAAGAATCCATTTTGTGTAATATGAGACGTTTAAAGCACCACTGGCTCTATAGTAACAGCTCAGCTTTATCTGTGAACATCATCACAAGAGGAAGGCTAAAACTAAATATTTAGAAACACACAGTAAAATATGATTATTATTCATAGATTTTGGCAAGAAGCATTTGTCATATATTCAGTTTTCAGTTTTCATAAATATATATATATATATATATATACATATATATACGTTTTCAGTTTGCTTATATGATCTTTATGGTCATTTGTTAGCCTATATCTTGTAGGACTGTAGAAATGCAGTCTATATTCTACCATATGTGGTGCATTGTGGGACACCTGCAGACCTCCTTTATCAGTAGACAGAACAGATTATGGCCTTGTCCACACGTAGCCGGGGGTATCTGATAAACCGAAGATGTTTTGCTGCGTTTTGACCTGTCATCCACACGAACACGCATCAAAAATGAGTATTCAGGGAAAACTCCGGCCAAAGTGAAGATTTTTGAAAACTCCGTTTATGCCTGTTTGTGTGGACAGAGATAACTGGGGTTTTGTGTTTTAAAACGCCAAAGCCAAAGCAGAATATGGATCGGAGTCGTTTCTTGAGAGCTGTGGGAGCATTAATTATTGTGCAGGTGCTTTGTACATGTTTAATTGCAGAAGTCCAACTACTGCTCCAAGAGCAATAAGATAAGTTTAGGCGGAAGTGACGGCGAAGTGAGGGCTCAATGGAAATAACGCCATCTACAGGTTTGGAATGTGTATGAATGTGGTTGAAAACGCAGATGTTCGGTTATGTGTGGAAGTTGTTGTTTTTTCAAGACGAGGTGGTGTGGATAAAATTATTTTTATAAACAGAGGGAGGGAAATGTTCGGTTTTAAAAATACCCGGCTCCGTGTGTACGTGGCCTAAGTCATTCATTTGCAAACAGACACCCCCCAGATTTAAACTGCATCGTCTCCTGTACATCAGGGTGAGTGTGTGTCCAGGGCAGTGCAGCAGAAGTGCAGCAGAAGTTAAGGATGTGTCAAAAAAAAAATTATACTGATGTTTTGTGATGCTTGATGCAGTATCACAAGATGCTGTTTTGATTTATATTGCCATGAATAGTCTTTTTTGTGTTGTTGGCTTTAACAAAACTAAGTTGTGGCAGTACTTCCCATATTACACTATTTTCTGATCTGTTATAATGTTGTTTCTTCATCAAAAACACATCGGAGTTGTGTTTTGTTTCATTCACACCTGTTTCACACGTGAACCCTGCGCATTTAGGCTGTGTTCTTCTCTCAAACAGAAAACACTTGTGTCACGTGGTAATACAGGAAGTGCTCCACTGTGTTTTTAAACTCACCTTCACTAGAATCATTTGGATGATTTCAGCTCTGGCATTGCCAAACAACCGACCAAACGAAAAGTAAATGGTCGCTGTTAATGTTAGTAGTCACGTATAAAGTAGTACGCTGCTGGTGCTGATCTGAATGGGAACAGACAGTATTTCTCGGCGTATTCCAGTGCCAGATTATCCCAGCTCGTGTTCCCCTGCACGAGAGCGGAAACCTGCTCCAGCCGCGAGGGGCCTGGCAGACACAGCACCACAGACTGGAGTGGGAGGCGGGAGGAGACAGGCTCATACACTATAAGCACAGGGGCGGGGGGACAGCTATTCATTTTGGAGTGGATGAGTGGATTTGTAATTCTCGGATTAATCCTGGTTTATTGCAGTCCCGGATTATTCTTTAGGTTTAGTTCAATTTCTGGATTAGGTTTGACAGCCCACCTCAACTTTGCCCTCATCAAATATTGTCTGGACGTTCTAAATATAAATACATAAATACATAAATACATAAATACAGACAGAGTGTGGGGGAAGTGTCCTGCTTAAAGGTGCATTGTGTAATTTGTTTGCTGGAGGACCCGTCGCCTGCTTGTCTCCATGGAGATGTGCCTAGAATGTTCCACAGTATGGCCATAAATCTACGAATCTCCATGGAGACTTGCAAGACAAATTACAGGTTAGATTTATCGAGAGACACTCACAGTGAGAATAAATGTTTTTAAAGATATTTTTGAGCAATAAATAACACGTGTAGTTGAATAAATGCAAGACACATTAGTCTGCAGATAATATAAACCAAAGCATTAACATTTCCATGGAGACAAACAGGTTGAGGACCCTTTCCAGAAAACTTACGCAATGCACCTTTAAGGACACAACAACATGCATACAGTAGTACATACAGTAGTACATACAGTAGTACATACAGTAGTACATACAGTAGTACATACAGTAGTACATACAGTAGTACATACAGTAGTACACAGCCTCTTAATATTAGTCACATTTTACTCAGTTTGTCCTCATGATTTTGTTGTCATTTACCTGCAGCCGTGAGGGTCTGGCAGACTCTGCGAACAGACTGCGAGTGGGAGGGAGAGGGGAAAACACGTCAAGGAAAAAAATACAGTTTGTTGTAATTGTACGAATAAATATGTACATTGAAAATCAAACACAAATAAATCTATGTAATGGCACTTGAAATAGATCACATATTTTAATTATAGAGTTAAATGACATGCACACAGAGGACGGCGGCAGTGTGGGTGGACTCGGCGTGCTTCCTGCTCTGGGCAAAGCACGAGAAAATTAATGAGCAAACACGGAGATACTGACAATGGAGAGAGCGAGCGGCCCGGAGAGCTTTGGTCAATAAATCAATCTGTCTCCAATCTGCAGTCCAGTGAAGTGGTCTAGTTAAGGCACTGCAAAACATATCCAGATAACCCTTTTTTTATTCTCCCAAGAAGTGAATGAAATGCCGCCTGTAAGACTCGCACAATAATTAGCCAAAAAATATGATCCACTGTTTATTGCACCTGTCTGACGGCCCCACACAAACAGAGGGAAACGAGCTGCCGCGTTCCCCTTTACTCCACTGTCGGAAAACTTTCACACGGAACTGGCTTTGAAGGTGCAACTTTTCTGATGGAGGGTACACTACCGACTTATCTCCATGGCGATGTTGTTGCTTCCCTGAAATGCTCCACAGTATGGCATTAAAGCTATCTATTTTTGCATTCATTATTTATTGCGAAAAATGCCAAAAACATGTTACGGGGACTATATTTGCTTCTCCACACTGTCTAGCAGAGTTAAACTGACTTGAATTAAGCAGATTCATCTTAAAAGATCAATTTTAAGATTTTTTTTACTTAATAAGATGATTTTTTTTTTTTACTTGTTTCATGATATTCCATCCTGATTTATCTTATCTACATATTACAACTTATTCTAAGCACTTTTTATATTAACTCAGTCCAGGTTAAGCCTCTTTAACTTCCTTCTCAAACCAATAAGGTGAAAAATCTTGCCATAAATACTTGAGACTAGTGTTTCCTGCTTAGAACAAGATTCATATTTCATCTTGTTTTAAGAAAACTTGGTAAGTGAAAATTTCTTACTGCACTGGCCGAGAATTTCACTTAAAATAGGGCATTTTTATCTCAAAATTTGTATTTTTTTCTTATTCATAGGGCCTTTTTGCAGTGTGTTTAACTTGTCGCCTGTTAAACCAATCAGAAGCGTGACAATGACCGCTCATGTTGGACACTGGACATATTTAAAGCCTAACAAGGCCATTCACCATCGCACACAGTGTCCTTTAATTGTTTATAGGCCATATGCTGACAATATGTCAATAAGTCTTTTTTTCCTGTGTATAAATGTTGTTATTATGATTAACTGAGGTTCGGGAGCAGGACCGCGCCTCAACCGCCCTCAACTCCAGGGAATCACAGCTCACTTCTGCCACGCCTCAATTTCCCAGAAGCCTATTTATAGCAGCCTGAACCGGCAACCCAGTTTGTCCCGAATAACTCCACCCCACCCTCCCAACCCATATCTGTTCGTCTTCCAGACATTAGACGCCTACGAGGGGAGTCCCGTTCTGCTGTGAAGATTGAGACTGAACCCCCACCCTGAGTCTCAGCTCAGCCTTGTCTTAATAATAAACGCTTTTCGCTTGTGTTGTCGGCGTGGTCCTTGCTAGTGAAATGTAAGCGGTAACTTGGTTGCATAACCTTTATAAAGATAAGATCCCATGGACTGGACCATTAAAGGCAAGAAAATAACATCTCCATGGAGACAAGCAGGTGTGAAAGTTCAAATTTATATCAGAGCTTATTTCTCTGTCCACATCTGATCACTAATCAGTAGGTTCAGATGCTCTGATCAGGCATCGTGTCATTAAAACTCAGTGGTAAATAGTCACATTCTGGCTTTTCCACCTTCAAGGCAGTTTATATGAAAGAACCTGTCACACATTCACACAGCTGTACACAGACACTGGGGAAGAGGTGGGGTAAGTGTCTTGCTCAAGGACACAACAACAGCATTGATCTGGGAGCTGGACTCTCACTGCCAACCTGAGGGTCAGCGGATCTGACCCCTAAACCAGTGCTGTTTATGTTGAGAGCAGATTTGAATCTAAAGCCTTTTTACTCTTTAAGTGCATTTTTAAAAAAAGAAATCGACATAAGTAGATTTTTTTCATGTGGTACTTTTACTTTAACTTGAGAATGGGCGGGGGGTTAAAAAAGTAAAGGGGTGGCGTTAAATAAGTATTTACTTCCTCCCACTCTTTTTCAGACATGAGTAAAATCTATGTGACATTTATTTTTCTTTATTGTTCTAGTTAAGAAGCATTTGTTTTTTGTTCCGTATCTATGTAGTTACGTTATAAGTTTGCATGTTCTGTGCATTGCTGTTTGAATAAACAATTTTTTTTTTGCTCCTGTATCTGTACTTTTACTCAAGTAACAAAATGGAGTGTTTTTCCCATCATTATAGCAGCCACAGCCCTCGATCATATGAAGAGCTATAACCATTGTTTTGTGAATGACATTTCAGCCGAGCGGGTCTAACCCTGGGAATCTGAGGCGGCGGTGGTGGCCTCGGCTCACAGCGGAGGTGCAGACAGGAGCCAAAGGTTGAGCGGAGAGGAGGGGGGGCGGTGGGGGCAGGGGTTCGACTGGTGCGCAGGTGCAGTTTGAACAACCACTGACCTTAACGCCGCATTAAACCCAGCTGTTTCTTCTCGACCACTTCTCCGCAATACCCCGACACCTCGGACCCTGCGAGAGGCCACGATTTGCACCTCCGTTCCCACCGCAAGGAGCTCTCATTCAGGTTAGAGTGTAAAGACAGTGAGGAGAGATGGAAACGCCAGATACTTGATACACGCCGGTTCACGAAAATACATGGACTGTGTGATTCCACCCGAAGAGAAGGAGATGGGAGCAGCAGATAAAACAGGAAAAGTGGTAATGGAGATTTGTGTTGACATTATCTTGTTGGTTTTGTCAATATTAGTCAAGTGAAAGGTCCAGATAAGAATGTGTGGAGCAGAGCTGTGAGCAAGAGGGGTCCAGATAATAGTATAGTAAAGGCTACTTGAGAACTATAGAGAAGGAGACAGAGCAGTTGTGTTTGTCCTGGTTTAGTTGTAGCCAAGTCCTGGTTTAGTTCTGGTTTAGATCACACACCCCTGAAAGAGTTTTTCCTTCAAGCAGAAAACACCTTGTGAGTTTATGTAGTAATACAGGAAGTGCACCACATGGCTAAACGCTCACAAGAGTTGATTTTGTGTAATATGGGACCTTTAAAGGAAACCAAAAGAGAATAGAGTCCAGCTAATCTTGGTACAATGAATAAGGTTAAAGTTATGGTCCCGATAGACTAATTTTTCCTTTGCATTTGACACATTCTGCAATACCACTGGGGGCAGCCTGTCAGGGGCAGTCGGCCTGCAGGGACCCATCTCCACATCTTGAGCGAGGCCTGGCCAAGACTGCATTAGCCAGAGGATTTTACCTATTGTGCACGTTCTGGTTTAATGAAGGAAACTGTAGTGCCCAGAGGAAACCCGCAGACTCTGGGAGAAATATGCAAACTCCACACACAGAGAGAGTCACAGCTGTAACCTTCCTGCTGTAACAGTGCCGCTCAGTCGCCGTGAATACAACAGTGGTGGATGAAGTATTTCATTTTGTCACATGAAAAAATCTACATAAGTAAAAGTATCAAAGTACCTGTTTAAATATGTACTTAAAGAGTAAAAGTAGTGTTTTGTAGAGAGTTTTAGTAGAAAAGGAGAAGAGCTATGGCGAGCTTCAGACGGGGTACAGTTAGAGGCCTATTAAACATTCACCATTATCCATTTATCAGGCATGAAAATGAACTTTACGATGGAAATAAATCTGATTTTAGTTATTAAGCACTTCACATATACATATCTGTACATATGTAAGTACTTGGAAGGTGAAGAGCTACTGGGGGCTCCTGAGCTACAGGTTGGAGACCCCTGAATTAAAGGGTAAATTGTTGTGATTTTGATCATTAGTTTAGAGGATTTTAAGTGATTCAATTGATTTGTTAATTTTGTGTGTGTTTCGTTTGCTCAAACATGGAACATTAACATTAAACGTGCTATAGTTTCATTTTTAATTTGATCTTTTTTAGTCCCAGTTCAGTCCTACGTCTGCTTTAAAGGGCCCATATTACACTATTTTCTTATCTTTTCTCATGTTGTTTCCTCATCACAAACAGACCTGTTGTGTTTTGTTTCATTCGCACATGTTTCACACACAAATCTTGCATATGTATCCTGAGTTCTTCTCTCAAACAGAAGACACGCTGTTCCACCTTGTGATGTCATGTGGTGATACAGGAAGTGCTCCACTGTGTTGTCGTCATCATTTTAGATTATTTCAGTCTGGGAATTGCCCAGATCTTTTGAACTAAAGGTCAAAGGTCACTGTTAACATGAAATCTACCAACATTCATGACATCACAAGGTGGAACAGAGCATTTTGAGCTTTGGAGATGTAAAAAGACTAATAATAAATCATTAATCAGTCGTGTGTGAATGAAACAAAACACAACTCCAGGTCTGTTTTTGAGGAGGTAACAACATTATAACATGGCAAAAAGCTCACAAAAAGTGTTAATTTTGTGTTTAAATTTAAAGGTGCATTGTGTAACTTTGTCTGAATATGGTATTAAACCTTTCTATCATCTTGGAGACCAAACCAGACTAAGTTACAGGTTAGATCTGCGGAGAGGCAGCCCCCGCTCACGGTCAGAAAGCCTGTTTTTCTAGGCATCTCTGAGCCACAAAACCACCTGTAACTGAATGAAATGTAAAGTAGAGCTGTTTAATGTCACACTGTGGAACATCCCAGCCCGAGCAGTGACGTATCCATAGAAAAAAACAAGCAGGTGACGGACCCGCAACCAAAAAGCGGCACAGTGCAACTTTAAGTAGTCCTGGTTTTACCCCAGTTGTGCTCGGAATAAGTCCTGGTTTGGACCTGGTATTGCGTAAGTCCTTAAATCCCACATAGGAAGAGCAGAGAGGTCCTTAGCTGTGGTATTGTTGTTTCAGATAACAATAAGCTGTGAGTCTGAACAACAGGAACGCTCTGCTTCCTGGAGTCCAGACCGGGAAAGGGAAGCGGTGAGTAAAAGTTCATCAATTTCCAGGAACATTTTAGAGGAGAGAGAGAGAGAAAGAAAGAGACGGGCGACATACTTCATGCATTAGTGTCGGGAATAGATGGTGATCTGGGAAAAATGAATGGAGACAGTCTGGCCAGGTGACGGGTGAAGTCTGGTTCTCTAAAGATACCTTATGAGACGTGGCCCGGAGACAAGCCGAGACTCATTATTGCTCACAAATGTAATTGGGTCATTTATCTCACGAGGATTAGATATCGGTTTGACGTGTTCTCATTTCATTTCAGCAATACCGTTTTGCAGAAAGTGAAAGGACACAGTGCGTACTTCAGGACACCAGTTGTCAATGGAGATGAAGAGATGTAAAAAGCCACAAGAAGATCTGCTTAGTTATGTTTTGTTTTGGTTTTTTTTACAATAAAGCATGTTACATCATACAGTACTTTAAAGATGTCTCACTTTTCTGGTGTGTATTTATTCATTTGCGCGTGTTTTTATTTCTCGAAAACTACTGCATGTATTCTTACTGCGAGAGGGCAACTTCTCCAAAGATCCGACCTACACCGCAAAAGACTAAATCTAGACAAGCTAAAATGACTTGGATTCAGAATGTTTTACCACGATTTGAGTAAATTTCGCTTGACAAGTAAAATGATCTGCCAGTGCGGTAAGATTTTTCTACTTAAAATATGAAAATGCCTCTTGCTGCACCTAAAATAAGAAAAACAACAACTTTTTACACTTAAAATAAGAAATAAAATAAAATCTTGCTTGAATTAAGAAAAAAAAAACTTATTCCATTGGCAGATAATTTCACTTGTTAAGATTAATCTGCTCAAATAAAGTAAAATGTTCTTAATTTAAGTCATTTTAACTCACCTAGAGATTGTTTTTTTTCCCAGTGTATAAATTGGCTCTTCACTGCAAAAAAGGTCTATCAAAACATAAGAAAAAAATACCAATTTTGAGGTTAAAATGTCCTATTTTAAGTGAAATTATCTGCCAGTGCAGTAAGAAATTTTCACTTAGCAAGTTTTCTTAAAACAAGACGAAATACAAGACGAAATCTAAGCAGAAAACACGAGTTTCAAGTATTTATGGCAAGATTTTTCACCTTATTGGTTTGAGAAGGAAGTTAAAGAGGCTTAACCTGGACTGAGTTAATATAAAAAGTGCTTAGAATAAGTTGCAATATGTAGATAAGATAAATCAGGATGGAATATTTTGAAACAAGTAAAAAAAATCTCATCTCATTAAATAAAAAAATCTTAAAATTGATCTTTTAAGATGAATCTGCTTAATTCAAGTCAGTTTAACTCTGCTAGAAAATCCTTTTTTGTAGTGTTCAAGTTGGGAATAATTGACATCACTTTGGTCTGACATTGGGTTGTGCTTTGCTCATTCACGTTTGCCCATCGGTCTCCATTTTGTCCTCTTACGTGAACGAATGCCCCTGTGGTGTAGTTGGACTTGTCTTGTTGACGTGAATGATCTTCCACACTGAACAGAGCAGGAATGCGTGTCAACGTGTGTGAGACTGAGCCTTTGGGAGACAGCTGAGGTGACCCTCTCTCAGTCAGGACACGGTGGGTGCAGAGGGGCCCGTCAGGGGTCCCAGGTCGGCCCTTTAGAGGTTCTGACTTGCAGAGGCGCTCGTAAATATACTCAGGTCAGATCGCACGGGGAAAGCATGTGTGCCAAAGAGATTATACAGTATTAGTGCTTCTCAAAGTGCGGTGAAGAGACGGGACTTTCGGCTCTTTTATGGGAGCCTGTTCATTTCAAAGAACCGTTCAAAACTCTGGCTCCTTTACTGTCTATTTAAATGTCAATGTGAGACTCAGTTTATCTACAAACTAATCGCAGAGAAATGCCCAAAGCTCTGATTTGTTTAAACTCGTTCAAACTGAGAGTGGGAGTGGGTAATTATTTGGAATTATGTCCTATTATAATAACAACAACAACAAAAACAGTTATTATAATGTCTTTTTTTTTTTGGCACAAAGCTCTCACTCATGTTGCCTCCTCTTGTGCTGAAACTTGTGTTGGTTCAGTATTAAAATTGTGCAAAAATTTGAAAAATATTTGGTTTTTAAAAAAAATGAGATTCAGTTTCAGTCGTTCAAAGCCAAATATATCGTCATATAT